>CAUYSK010064197.1:0-55022 GCA_963575035.1 Avahi laniger | reverse complement strand
TCCCACCTCTAACCTTAACCCTAACCCCTACCACCAACCCAATCCATTAATCTTGTTTTATACATTACGTTTAAATATTCGAACTCATGCTATATATAAAATTTGGAATCTTCCCTTTTTCTTAACTAGCATAAACACTTGTCCCGTCCCACGGGACATACAGTGTGGGGGTAAGGGGAGGACTACCTGCCGGTGAAGAGAAAAAGGAGAGAGAAGGGGAAAGACGGGACAAGAGACACACAAAATGGAGGCAAGACAAAGTTCTGATCAAGCCTCAAAGTTTATTGTCTGGTGCTTGCTTATATGCTCTGGGAGGGGGGAGGATAAGCTTAGGACCTGTGGCATTCGCTGATTGGTGGCAGACGGGTGACGTGCGGGAGCAGGGGTCGTTGGTCTTGGCGCGCGCGGGAAATCTAGCGCGGGACTTTCCAGGGGAGGAGGAAGAAGGAGGAAGTGAAGGCTGGCATAAATGGCTGCCGTAAGCTGCCTTTTCACGGCCATGTTGGCTCCCAACAACTTACAATGACTCAAAATGCAGTTTGGTGGCTTAATCTCCAAACCTAGTTCACGAGGGTGTCTCTGCCAGAAACCAAGACGGCCAGTTCCGGGGCACCTCCTTTGCATTAGGAAGGGGTGACGCGGGCCTCAGCACTTGACGAGAACAGGTTTTGCGTCCAGCCCTGAGTGGCAAGGAGAGACGCTGGAAGGAGCGTAGAGCCCAGACACGGATCTGCTGTGCTGGGGAAACGGATGAGGGGGACATTCCGTCAACCTGAAGACCTGTTGTGGGTGACGTTCGTATTTATAGTTAACAGGACAAACCAAAAATAAAAACTGGGGAAAAAATGTCTATTTCTGGACACCTCCCCTCCCCGTTAATCCACCGTGTGGCACTGTTTCAGCTCTCAGCCAAATGCGCAATCATCGCGGGGAGACCGTTGCTGTTACTCCCCACTCCCAGCTGACCTTAAACTTCAGACCTCAAACTGCAAACCTTTCCTTCTGAAAACTCACTGGACTCAGATCAAATCGCTGCCTGCTGCAGCTCCTGACACCTCTGGAACATTCCCGGAGCTATGAAGTATCAATCTGGCATTCGGGCCTCTCGGCCTCCTTTTTGGGTGGCATTACTCACATTCCCTAAGGACGAGAGCCTAAACTCGGGCACAGCGAGCAGCAAAGGTGGCCCGGCTGACCACATCTGCTGCTGCAGCTTCGTGCCTGGCACCCACAGAAAAACAGGGACTCGACACCCAGGACTTCACCCATTTCCATCTGTGCCCATCTAGGAGGGGGAACACGGGGTGTCAGTGTTTTCATCAGCACTTTAAAGAAACATCTGCAGTCTTGTGGGGATGAAGGGACTAGACCAATCTCAACCTTTGAAAAATCCCAGGGTTTGGAAACTGGTGACATTTCCAGAATGTGTGTGAAAGAGCGTGTTCTCGTTTGCCGCGGCAGAGTGGGCGCTTGGGGAGCGCCTCTCTTCGACTTCCTACGGCAGCATCACGCTGTCGCCGCTCACTCGTGGGACAGGGTGCCGCGTGTCATTCCGGGAGGGCCTGTGTTTAGACGTGATGTTGGGCCAGGATTCCCGTGGCAGTGTATGTGCAGGCATGTGCGAGTGCGTCAGGAGGGCAGGTGCTGGGACCCAGTCCAACCATTGTCACCTAACTGCTTTGTGCCTCAGTTTCCCTTTTGCAAAATGCAGCAATGACGAGCACCGACCGAGGAACGAACGCACTGCAACGGTCGTGTGAATGATGTAACCCAAGCCCGCTGCTTGGCCAGAGCCTGGTGCCCAGTGATGCCGGGAAGCGTCACTATCCAGTGCAGCAGGTGTCCAGCCAGAGCCGCAGCAGCGACTTAAAGTGTGAATAAATAACCGAGCTTCTTCCTCCCGCTGCCCAAACAGCCCGGTGCCAGAACTTAATTAGTTAAGTGCAAACCACAGGACAGCCGTGCCGCAGATGCCAGTTGCTTGTCCAGATGTGCCTGGTCCAGAGATCTGTGAATTTTTGGAGCACAGCTTCGCGAAAGGAGACGTGATAAAACCTAGCAGAGAACAACTGGAGGCCTGCAGTGTTCTCCGTGCTGCACAAAACTATTTTTCCTTGTCGATCTCGCTGATGGAATCGGAGTGTAGGGTCGCTCTTGTGACAGCCTGCGCCCTGCTCTGAGATTGGGCTGCCATTCCAGGGAGAAATCATTTTCTTTGGGGCGGACCCTCTTGCCTGTCCCTGCATGTCCACCGACAGCGGCTGGCAGCTGGCGACGCGCTCTCACGTCTCTGTGGCCCTCTCATTCGGGTCTTGGGCGTCCTCCTCTCCGGCCCGCGAACTCGCGGTGGTCTGAGTTCAGCAGTTGTGCTCTGGAGACCGTCCCCCTCCCTCCTGCCCCCGCCCAGCTGCCTCCTGCACAAGGGCTTTCTCCGCGTCTCTCCAGCCTCTGGGCTGAGAGGTGCTAGAAATTAATGCCGGGGACTCGCTGTGACGTGGCCGGCGTCTGCTCCAGGCCACGCGGGCACATTCCAGTGTGCACTGGGATCTCCACGCACCCACGCTGAAAGTCCCCCCTTACCACTCTGCCCACGGGGCTCCTGGGCAGAAAGGAAACTCGGTGTGGCCCCACCTTCACCCCAGACTCATTCTCATCACAGGGCCTCGTTTCTCCACTCTAATCCTTCCCGTGTAACTCAGCCCCAGGCCACTTTTGTGGCTCTGTTGCCAGGCCCCACTGATGGCCCGAGAGGGAGGCCGTCACTACTGATGGGAAGACACTGTCCGCACAGGCTGCTGTGCTTCTGTCTCTCGGGTCCCTGGAGCCTTTGCCTCCAACGCATGTTTAAATGGCAACGTGCAATTACCCAGGGACTGTTCTGAAAGGCTGCGAGGTTTCCCAAAACTGCAGTCATGTTTTAAAACAGAATCTGCCCCTCCACCCCTTTGAAACATAGGGTCTGGCTCTCTGGAACCTAGAGCAGGTGTGGAGCTGGGATTCACATCTCAGTGGGGCTGGTCCCAAGGCCTCTGTTCTCAACCCCTGGCTATGGGGCCTTCATCTGCAAACACCACCTACTAAGGTGCCCATCTGCTAGGACAGCCGGGGAGGGAGGGCCTGAGCATGTGGAGTGGGAAGTCTGGGTAAGAATTTATTCATCTACTAATTCATTCATTTACTCCCCCATTAATTCATCCATTTATTCATTCACTCATTCCTTCACTTACCCGCTCACTCAGTAAACATCTGTGGAGTGTACACTGCATTCCACCTACCCTTCTAGGACGCCAAGGTGAGCAAGACCAGGTCCCCGCCTCTCTGGGCTTCTCGTCCGAGGGGAAGACAGGTACTGAGCCAGTACATGGTTGTGGTATGAGGCGGCTGAGTTGTAGGGAGTTCCAGGACAAATGTCCCCGGGGAGGGCCGGGAGGAGGTGCAGGGGGGAAGTGTGGACACTGATACGCAGTTCTTTCCTGGGCCGCTGTGAAGGGGAGCGGAGAGTGGGTGAGCTGGAGGGGGATGGGGGGCAAAGTGCTGGCACTTACTAGGGCTTCAGTAAACGTTTGTGGAGTGAATGAATGAAAGGAGGGCATGTTGAACGAATGAATGGTGTGTTGAATGAATGAATGGAGGGTGTGTTGAAGGAATGAACGGAGGGCATGTTGAATGAATGAATGGAGGGTGTGTTGAATGAATGAAAGGAGGGCATGTTGAACGAATGAATGGAGGACATGTTGAATGAATGAATGGAGGGTGTGTTGAAGGAATGAATGGAGGGTGTGTTGAAGGAATGAATGGAGGGTGTGTTGAATGAATGAATGGAGGGCGTGTTGAAGGAATGAATGGAGGGCGTGTTGAAGGAATGAATGGAGGGCGTGTTGAATGAATGAATGGAGGGTGTGTTGAACGAATGAATGGAGGGCATGTTGAATGAATGAATGAATGGAGGGTGTGTTGAAGGAATGAATGGAGGGCGTGTTGAATGAATGAATGGAGGATATGTTGAATGAATGAATGGAGGGCGTGTTGGAGTTGTGCTGCAGAGGCTCAGGGTGGCGTCTAGAATGCCAGTCCAGGGTTCCCAACTCCGGGATGGAGAGTCTCTTGTGCATTCACTCTGGGGACGAGCCCCTACTCTAGGTCACTTTGTTTGTGCTGTTGTCTAGAGTTTTGCAGAGTGGCCTCTGTCCCTGTTTGCAGTGCCCACCCCTCCGGGTCAAAGGCAGTTTTTGAAGCGCAGGTGCTCGGGTGGGCGCTGTGGGGTGGGCAGTTTGAGGCCGTCTTTCTCTCCCTGGGCTCCCAGCAGAGCAGGCCGGCACACTCTGGAGCCAGCGGGAGCTCAGTCTGGCTGAGCGTCCAGGGGAGGGGTCACCGGACGAGAGGTGGGGGCAGGGCCGGAACGTGGGGGGCCTTGAGGATCAGTTTCGGCTTCTCCTGTCGGCACTGGGGAGCCCCTGAAGGACTTGGCCTGAGGGAGCGAGGGCTCCTTTGAGACTTTGGTCTTATCCCTTGGCTTCCGGGAATCTGAATTTGTGGGATCTTCCACCGGCAGCTGTGATGGGGATCGCCAGAGATGCGGCTGTACGGTGCCGCGACAGCATCTAAGCTGGGGAGACACGACAGGTGTGATCTTGGGCCATCTCAAGGTCAAACGGTTGCCTTGCACAATTCGCCCATGAGGCCTGTGAACGGCCATGGGCGGGGCGGGACAGTGCCCTCTTTGCCAAGCACGGGACCTCCTTCCCGGCTGTTTCCAGCTGGGACAGGCAGGAGGGGCTTCTACGAAGGACGAGTCTGCAGTTTCCCCGTCCAGCTGTTTCTTCGTCCTGGGCCCAGGACGTGTGGGGGGGGAATGCAGGCCTGGGGGCAGATGGCCCTGTGCCCAGGCCAGGCTTTGCTGCACACCAGCTATGTGACCTTGGGCAACTTCCTCGCCCTCCCTGAGCCTGTTTCTGCGCCTGTAAGGTGGGAGAGAGGCTGTGTTCTGAGAATGGAAGGCTAAGATGTGTGCAGTATTGAGTGCAGGGCTTGTGCACAGCACGTGCTCAGGAAGCGGTTGCATTGGCTCTGCGGGAAGTGAGGACTTGCTCGTGTGCGGACGCTGGGAGAGCCTGAGTTGTGACCCGGCGGCTGGTGCTGATCAGGTCACCTGGCAGCGTGTGCTCCCGGAGGTAGGGACGGAGGTTGACACAGGAGGACGCAAGGGGTCCTCTCCCAGTGCACTCATCTTCCGAATGGGCATTCTGAGATCCAGAGAGTGCCATGCCTAGGAGATCATACAGCCTGTGTATGGCAGAAATGCTTCTAGAAACCGGGTCCTCTGGTCCCTGGCAGTATTGGTTTACTGAGGCCATCATAACACATTGCTGCAAACAGGGAGGCTTAAAACAGTAGAAAGTTGTTCTCTCCCGGTCCTGGAGGCTGGAAGTCTGAGAGCAAGGGGTCCACGTGGCTGCATTCCCTCTGGAGGCTCTAGGGTGGAGCTTTCCTGCCTCTTCTGGCTCCGGCCAGCTCCAGGCATCCTGGGCTTGTGGCCATATCACGTCATTCTCTGCTGCCATCTGCACGCGGCCTCCTCTTCTGTGAGTCTGGGATGGTTTCCTCACCTTGAGATCCTTCATTTAATTATAGCTGCAAAGGCCCTTTTTCCAAATAAGGTCCTGTCACAGGGTGTGTGCACTAGGATGTGGGCATATGGTTTTGAGGGCCCCACCCAGCCCACCTCACTGTACCTGCCCTCACATTCCAGCAGAGCTCTGCGGAGGCCTGGCTGGCCGCAGTGGGTGGTGGATTTTGATTTTCTGTTGAGAGTGTGGTGTTCTTCCCTGGGGGACACGGTGGCCTGCCCCCAGCAGAGGTGTGGAGCTTCCCTTCCCCGCACTTTCTGCTGTGTTTGGCAGCAGCCCTCCAACCTGCGACAGCTGGCGGGGGTGGGGGTGTGGGGGGAGCAGCTGGGGCAGGCGCCTGTGCTTCCGGCAGATTCTCCTGGGGCTCAGTCCTTCCTTCCTCGCTGGAAGACCAGGCCGCCAGCAGAAGCTTCCAGAGCATCTGAGCTGAGTCGAATCTCTTTTTCTCTTAGTCTGGCTCAGGCCGCAGAGTCCCAGGGGTGCAGGGAGCACGGGGCCACTGGCTGCTAAAGCAACGCTGGGAGTGAATTAGAGACACTCCCCTGAGGTGGTGAGTTTCTGAGATGTGCAGCGCGCCCTGATTTAGGAGCCTGGCAGGAGGCCAGCAGTCTGGGGCTGCAGCGCGGCACAGGGGGCTGGGGGCTGGGGGCTGGGCCAGTGCCACCATCCATCATCGCCATGGCTGGGCACCGTGCTCCATGCCCCGCCGAGAGCCAGCTGCCCTGCCTGCCGGAGGCTCTCCACCTGCCTCCCCCCACCCTCCCATCGCCTCTTCGTGCTGGGTGTGACTGACGTCCCCCGCCCTGCAGATGCACTTGTCAACAATTTCCTAGAGTCACCAGCTAGGTCGCCAGGCCTGGGTTTGTCCTCCCTGCGTGACTCGGACCCTCGGTCTTCTCTCGTGAGAATAGGGAAGGATGGAGGATGTGGGTGCCTGGCCAGGGGAGACGCCGCGGGGAGAACCGGCCTGCATTGGAGCAGCAGAACCAGCGTAGTGTGGCCCTGGGGACGGGGAGGCAGCTGCCCACCGGGCAGGACAGAGCGGGTGTGGGAGGAGGGAGAAAGCAATCTTCGAGGCCTGAAGCTGGAGATGCATCTTTCCAGGCCGTTTCTTCTCTCCTCCCCAGGTACTGCCAGCCCTTCGGGACAAAGGGCTGCAGGCGGGCCTGGCTGGCGCCGTGGCTGGTTCCAGGGTGGGAAGGGGACATGGATGCCACTTGGTCCTGGGCCAGCCCCCACATTTTACTGAGGGAGGACGCAGGCCCAGAGAGGGATGTGCTCATGGTGGCAGAGGTCTGAAACAGAGTTGGGACTCGAACCCGGCTCTCTTGCTGTCCCACCTGGCACTTTCCCCACCATGACCCAGGGACTGCTTGTGTTCACTGGCCTCAACTGACCGGAGCAGAGCGGGCCTGGACGGACGGCGCAGGTAATTCAGGCAGACTGGGAGGGGCCTGGGCCCCAGGCCGCAGAGACTGGGCCTTGCTCTTCAGGCGGCAGGAGCCATGGAAGGTTGCGACAGGAGAGTGTCCTGAGTGAGCTTTGGGCGGGTAAATCTGGTGACTGAAAATGGGTCTGACCCGAGAAGACACCAGTCAGTTGGGGCAGAGAGAGGACTCAGGGCCCAGCCTGGGAGCCCCCTCCTCCAGGAAGCCTTCCTTTCTCTCTTCTGAGTTTCCAGGGCTCCTGTGCTGACTCTATCTATGCACTCCCTGAGGACAGGACTGGGGGATCTCCTACCTTTCCTAGTGCTGGATGTAAAGTTTCCTTAATAATCCATCTGCCGGACAATCCATATGATCAGGGTGGAAGACCTGCTTGGGAAGAAGAGCTCTGGGTGTGAGCAACCGCGGGTAGGGGACTGCCAGGCCTCAGTGGCTGACTACATACCCTGGGAAGGCTCCTAGGCTCCTGGGCGGCTGTGCCCTGCCCTTGTGGACTCTTCCCTCTGTGAGATCCTCAGTGGGCTCTCAGAGCTGCAGTCAGACTCAGGCGTGGAAACCGTTCCTGCTGGAAGATGTTGTTGGGAGGTGGGGCTGGGGACCCTGCCCTTTGCCACGGCACCCAGACTGACAGGCGGGGCGACGCGGACCTTTCCTCCTTTGGCAGCAGGAGCTTCTCCTTCACGACCATCTGCACTTAGCGGGAGGGAGGGCTGCGCTCCCGGGCGGGGTGCTTTCTGCCATCCTCGGGAGAGAAAGTCTGATTTTACAAGTTCAGAGTTCATCCAACAGGTTATTTGTCTTTTTATTTCCAGAGAGATACTATTATCCTGGTATCGACTGTCTTTAATTTGACACTTGACTGAGAGAAAAAAAAATAGCTGCTTAGTAATTCTGGAGTATTGATCTAGTATCCAGGGGGGTGTGGGTTTGCAGTCTTCCCGTCAGGGGGAGTAAAAGGCCAAGGACATAGGCGCGGTTTTAAGGTGGTTTTTACTTTGAAGGAAAGGCTCTTTCTTCTGCTATTTTAAAAATGTTTTCTTCTTTGGAGGAAAAGTATTTAAACACTCTGTGTAAAGGCTGATCAGAGGCCACCTCGCGAGCCTTTTCTCACGGCTTTGTTCAGCCTCCCTGGGTTGCAGGGAGGAGAGTAGGGATCCCTGTCACCAGTCCAGCTCCGGATGGCGGGAGGCCTTTACGAACACCAGCTTGTGCCATCCGGCTGCATCTGATGATCTCAGACAGCGTTCTCTGGGGTTTTGACGCGGCACTGAAAAATCCAAGCGCGTGGCTACATTAACGAACAAGCTCCGTTAATCTGCGGAGAAGCTCCGTGACAGCCGGAATTGTCACCCACGTCCCCAGGGTGAGTGCCTGGAGGAAGAGGCCACCTGGACCGTGAGAACTGGAACCCTCTGCCGCAGACTCCCGAGGGGCTTCCTGCGCCGCGGCCTGAGAGCAGGGCGCCTTGCCGGCACCGTCTGCCACCTCCGCTGAAACTCCGTTTGTTCCGGAGACCGCGGCGGCAGAGGTGGGCGGGCGGCTCTGGGTCTGTCCGTCTGCTGGGGCTGCTCGAGCGGTAGAAACTGGTTTCTCGTGGTTGTGGAGCTGGAGGCCCGGGGTCAAGGTGCGCTTCGTGGCTTGCAGATTGCTGGCCTTCTCAGTGTGTCTGCGGGTGTGGGAGAGAGAGGGGGATTCCCCTCTTTCTCGCACAAGGCCACAGTCCTCTCAGATTAGGGCCCTGCTCTTATGACTTCCTTTAACCTTAATTGTTAATTCCTTCTTACAGCCCCTGTCTCCAGATACAGTCACATTCGGGGGTTAGGACTTCAATATGTGAGTCTGGCAGGGACACAGTTCAGTCCATAGAAGGGTCCTCGGCATGAGCTCTTCTTGGTTGAGGTGGTTGCTTCCCCAACCCCACTGCCACCTCCTCCAGGAAGCCTTCCCTTCTCTCCGCTGGTTTTCCATGGGGTCAGTGGTGCTGCCCTGGGTCACAGCCTTCTGTGTTGGCTCTGTTGCCCAATGGGTCCTCCTCCTCTGGGCTTAGCGCTTGGGGAGCTAACAATGGAAAAGAACCTGTTCATGTGAACCAGGTATAGGTGATACACTGATGCCTGTCATCCAGGGAACCCAGATGCAATTTAGGAAGCATTCTTCGAGAATTTCTGTGCTTTCTGGATTCGCGATTGAGATTCCTTCCCTCTGGGCCTTCGTAGATGCAGGTCTTGCTACCCGGAAGGCCTTCTTTCCCCTGTTTTGGTCCACTTCTTTTCCTTGGGATTCAGCCTGGTGTTTCCTCCTCCAGGAAGCCTTCCTGGAGTTCACAACTCGGAGCCCAGGGTACCATCTTTGACATCACATATCTGTGTTCAGTCCCTTGCAGGCCAGGCCTGGCTGTCATCCCCCATTGTTCTGCAGTGCCTACCACCCTGCCTGGCACCGAGTGGGCGCTCAGTAAATATTTGTTGATGAGTGAAGTCTCCTGGTGGTGCCTGGAACAGTGCCGGGTACTTAATGGGCACGTGATAAATGTTTGATGACTTGAACGCGTTGAAGTCGGCAACGTGGATCAGTGGCATGGAGCAGTGCTCTCCTGAGGGGTCAGTGGGAGTTAGAAAGAAAGTGCTGGGAAAGCCTTTTGGAAACTGGGTGGCTGGGGAGAAATGTGGGCCCTCCCCCCTCAGGCCTTCCCAGCGTTGCCCCTTCTGGGCCGTCCCCACCCTTGTGCCACTTGCTGCTGGACCTGCTGGGCTCTCAGCTTCTGGACAGCAGGTGCAGCTTCCGTACACACCCACTGACCAGACGGGGAAGCTGAGGCCCGGGAGGAAAAGCACTTGCTGTGAACCACAGTGATCATGGGAGAATGGAGACCTAAGCCCAGATCTTAGACTCCGACACCAGTGTTCCTCCCTTCCCGTCACCTGTGTGTGTGCGTGTGTGCACATGTGTGTGTGGTGTGTGTGTGCATGCGTGTTGGTGCGTGGAGGGCAGGGCTAGCTCTCTGAGTTGATTTGTTGACTGGAGTGACAGTACAAGGCTGAGTTCATTCATTCATTCATTCATTCAATGCATGTAGGCTGAGGGCCTCCCATGCCCCCGCAGAGCTGAGAGATGGGGAGGAACCAGGCAGACTCAGTCCCTGCCTGGGTGTCAGGGGACAGCGGCATTAAAGAATGAATTCTGTGGTGCCTTATTTAATTTCCCCAACTGTGATAACTGTGGGGATGGAGACGGTGCTAGGAGAATGCTCCACCCAGGGATCAGGCAGGCCCAGGGCTGAATGGGCGATGGCGGAGTGGTCCAGGCAGAGGGGGCAGCGTGTGCAAAGATCCTGACGGGGCAGAGACCATGGCTGTCCAAGGCAGAGCCGCTCAGGACACCAAGAGGCAGGATGTAGTCTCAGAGAAGGCAGGAGGAGGCGCAGAGCTGAGGGCCGTGCAGCGACGAGAGGGGTTTAACTTAGCGGCAGTGGGAAGCCAGGACGGGGTTTAAGACCAGGACGGGCACGATCAGGTTTGCTTTGCAGAGGAGCCCTGTGGCTGCAGAGTGCAGACAGGTGCGGCAGAGCCTGGGGGAGCCTCTGCCGTCCACGCCAGTGCTGACACGGGTGTGGACGCTGGGGGCTGCGTGGAGGCCGTGGGTCTGGGGCGAGGGTGGAGTAGAGAGACGTCCACCCAGACATCCTCGGGCCCGGCGTGGGCGGGCGGTGTGGTGAGGGAGGTATGTCCATCCTGACGGCTCCGATGTGGGTGCTGCCCTTCCCAGGAGAGAAAGACCACGTGGAGGTTCAGGTCCCGGGCTCTCAGGTCCCAGGCCAGCACCTCTACAGCAGTGGAAATGCCGCGGTGTGTGCGTCAGCGCGCTGTGGACGGGGAGCCTGCAGGGAGCCTGGGCACGAAAGGGTCTTAAGACGGGAGAAACCATGGCAGGTGACCGAGACGGTGCCAGCCAGTCCTGCCAGCCTGGCCCGGCCTCCTCCCTCCTCCCGCGTGGTTCTCACCAGAGCCCAGAGAATCTGGCGTTAAATCCCGTCTTTGTGGATGAGGAAGCTGATGTGCAGGGAGGAAGGTCATGTGGGTTGTCCAAGGTCACATAACCCGTAAATGACGTGGCTCGTTTCCACTTGAGTGGGACAAGCTCCTCAACCTTAAACGCCTCCACGACGCAGGTCTCAGGGGCCCGAGGCGGGGGTGGCAGGAGACAGCATGGGGAGCGGGCACTCCTCACTGCGCGCTGTCTGGAGAGGGTCCCTCCGGGCTGGCCCTGGACAGGACTGTCACGGGAAATCAGACCCATTCACGGTCAGTGTGCTCCAGGGACCTTGGCTGGGCCCGCCCAGGTTGTATTTCCCTGTGGTTTCCTGTATTTATCTGCCCTGGTACCATCTGATGCAGCTGGTACAAGGGAGAGGTGCCCTGGCTGGCTGGGAGTGAGGGAAGGAGTGCTCTGTCTTCGGGAACATCTGCCTGCCACCGATGGCCTCCGGCCGGGATGGCTGGTGCGGGGAAGGGCCAGGCCAGCGTTCTGGGTCGAGAATCCCCGACTGTTCCTGCAGAAGTCGCCTTGGTGCCGCTAATGAAGATCACGTTGGCCCAGGGCCCACGCCCTGCCACGAATTTTGTCAGTATGCTGAATTCTTTTAACAGAAAGCACTTACTAATTAAAAAAGAAAAGTAGTGCATGCTCATTAGAAAATGCAGAGAAGCAGAAAGCAGGCAGGCCTGTGACGGCCGTGCAGATGACCTCCATGGGCTGTCTTTGCTGACTTCCATTCTGTCTTTTTTGTGGAGCGATCTGTGACCATACGAATGGGGGTGGAGACGCTCCCGACCACCACCTCTGTTCGCTGGCCCGTGTCTCTCTGCTCCCGTCCTGCGTTCTCCAGTCCCCACCGTCCTCGCGGGCACGCCTGTTAACAGCAGCCTAAATGTCCACGGACTGGATATTCCAAAGCGTATTTGACGAATCCTTTGCTGTTGGCTATTTTCGGCTCTCCATGAGTGTGAATATACCATTTTCAGAGTTTAAGATCCTCTCCCGGCGAGATTCCTAGAGGTGGAGCCACTTGTTAAAGGGGATGAACAGTTTTGGGGATCTGTGTGAAGCCAACCTCTTGCTTCCTGCAGCTGGGATGACACAGACGACTGGGCCCTGCTGGGGGACAAGGTGTCTCCCGAGCGGGTGGACGTGGGCGACGTTTGGGATTCTACAACAGGCAGCCCCGGCACAGGAGCATCTTGGGGCGGTGCTCAGGGATGGGCGCTGCTGGGGGAGATGAGGTGCTTCCTGTGGTCACAGCGGGGCACACCTGTGGTGGCTCATTTCGAACAAGCATCTCTTTACGGCACGGCTTACTGGAGTTTCTCCTTTCTGCTGGCGGCGCGGCAGCACATCTGAATGATTCCTGCTCGTTTTTCCTTTCGTTTTTGTTCTTGCCGTCTGAGCCCCTCCTGGCTGTGGTGTAGGGCTCTGCCCCCGCCAGGCGTGACCGTAGCTAAGGCCACCTCAGAGGCTGAGAAAGGGCAGCTTTGGTTAATTTAAAGTTTCATTAGCTGAAAGGTTCTGAGCATAACACACATGCACATGCACACACGCGCGTGTGCACACACGCGCACACACACGCGCACACACGCACGCACACACATGCACGCACACACATGCACGCACGCACACACACACGCGCATGCAAAAGCGCGCACACACATGCACACACGCACGCACACATGCACACACACACGCACATGCGCGTCCCTGCTAAACGGCCATTAAGGAAGATGGCAGAGGAAGTAGTGTCGGGGCGTGGGAATGCCCTGGCAGGAGAGGAGGACTTCTGTGGGCGGATATGGGGTGAGGGGATTTCTTATAGGGGGTAAAACTGGAGTCAAGGTCTACTGGGGGACAGATGTGAGAACCAGTGCCCTATAACCAGGACGGAGGCTGGGGAGCGAAGGGATGGAGGTGAGGTTAGGATCAGACTTTGAAGGCCTTGAATGCCAAGGTTAGGGTTCAAATTTTATCCTATAGGACAGCGGTCCCCAATCTTTTTGGTACCAGGGATTGTTTTTGCGGAAGACAACTTTCCACTGACCGGGGTAGGGGTGAGGGGGGATGGTTTGGGGATGTTTCAAGTGCATTACATTTATTGTGCACTTTATTTCCATTATTATCACATTGTAATATATAATGAGATAATTATACAACTCACCATAGGTGGGGTCCCTGCTGTAGGCAATGGGAGCCATTGATGGTTTTTGGGGTGAGATGTCTGAATTCTACTGTAGATGTCAAAGAAGCTATCATTGAGTGGATTCAATTTCATTCCCCAGAAGCTGATTTAAAAAAATAAAGCCTACCCTGTTTCCTTGTTATTTATTTTCTAAATCACTCCAGTTCTTCGAGCTCCCTGCTTGTCTGGGTTTTGGATGATTGAGAGTTGTCTTGGCTGTAATAGTGAGGCCATCCTGGACAGTGTTTTTTGGAGTCCCTCAGCCCTCCTGGAAACCTCACGAGGGCCTGAACCAGGGTTCCCAGGGCCTGCTGACCCCAGGACGGAGGCCCCAGGTGTAGCTCCTGACCACTGGGGTGTTTTTACCTGCCGTTCCACTGACCTGCAAAGTGTGTTTCTCCTGAAGTAGGGTTGTGCCTCCGTACACAACACACTTGGAGTCAGCCAAGTGTGACCAAGGACCAAGGACCAAGGTCATTCCCTTGATTGAAGCCTACTCTGTGCCAGGTGCGTGGTTGGCACCCTCCATCCGTCACCTGATCCCATCTGGGCCTGGACTCAGCTGGGGCGCTGATGCCTCCGGAGGCCCGTGACTGACCTCATGCTCCGGTCACGGTGAGCAGAATGACCCGTGGGCCTCTCTCTGCCTTTCTCCTTTGGCTGGTTCCTGACTCTCCCACCCGTCTGCTCCTTCACTGGGCGGTGTCTCCCGAGAGCCGGCTGTGGGCCGCCTGGTGGGAGCGCTGAGGGCATGGCGCGAGGTCGGCCCTGGATGGGCGTCTGCTGAGTTGAGTGGGCAGGGAGGGACAGCCGGTGGAAGACGGTTGGAGCACCTGTTGCGTGCCAGGCCTTGAGCAGGTGCCTGCTGCCTCATCTCTGCAGACCACACCATGAGGCAGGTGGTGGATGTTGTCTCCATCTCACACATGGGGAAACTGAGGCTTCGGAAGGTAAAAACCATGCCCAAGGCCCTGTCACTGCCAGTCTGAGTCTGGAGCCCTGTGTGTCCCTGAACAGCTGAGTTCTCTGGGGGAGGACAGAGACTGCCACCCTGTTGCTCAGATGGGGAGACTGAGGCTGGCCTGAGACCACAGCTCCTGTGAGCCCTAACTGAGCATCTCCACTGCAGCCTGGGTCCTGCCTCCCCACACAGGCCTTCTGGAATTGGGTCATGGGGACTTTCAGCTCATCAGAGTGGCCTCTGACAGTGACGTGGAGCACCTTTGTCAGGGAACCTTCCCCATCCTCGAAGGGGCTCTGGGCCACCGGAGGGAGGACTCCTCCTGCCCCTGGGCCCCACCAGTAGCTGCCACAGGCAAATCCTCCCGTGTGCCATCTCTCCCCCTCCCTCCTCTCCCTCAGCTCCTCCCCTCCCCTCCCCCTCCTCCAACCCTTACTTCTCCCCCTCCCCCATGGCCGCCCACACAATGAGGCGATTGTGCGCAGCAACCCAGTGGAGCCCAGGAACATGGTGGAGGCCTGATTTTCATGAATAATCAGACTGCCGGCCGGGACTGCAGTGGGCAGCAACCTGAGCTCAGCTGGCCGGCCGGGTGGTTTGCTTCTTGGCTTTGTCTCTGGATGGAGAAGCCCTGGCTGGGTGCCCTCTTGCCCCGGCAGTGAACAGAGAGACAGGGCTGGGCGGTGGGGCCTGGTGGGCAGCATGCGGCTGGATGTCCTAGGAGGTGTGGGAGTGGCCGGTCGGGTCCGTAGATGGGAAGTGTTGGCGGGGCTGGGCTCCACGCACCTCATGGAATGCCTGTGCTCTGTGGCCTGGGCCATGCGGTTACGGGCAGTCAGGACGATACCCTCCTTGTTGCAACTGTGCGGGTGGCGGACGTGCCCAGCAATGGGATGTGGCATTCCCCATCCAAGGAGGCACTTTCTGGGGCTGGGCCTTGGCTTCCTCACTGTCAAATGGGTGTTCTCTCTCTGCCAACACCGGGTCGTGGTGCAGACTGGCTGGGATGATGAGTGCAGCGTGCCCAGCGCACAGTAGGTGCTTAATCATAACGCAAATGTGACCGGCCTTCTGTGGCCAGTGCTGGAGGAGCAGTCCTGGGGCTCCCTGAGCCCAGCCTGCCAGAGCAGAACCTGTGGGGACCTTCTCTTGGCTGTGCCCCCAGCCAGGGGTCCATGCTGGGGGCCCTGGAGTGATGCCCTTCTCAGCACCAGGAGCTGGACCCGTCACAGCCCTGCCTCTCCCTCTGGGCTGCAGTGACACCTGCTGGCCACCCCAGGCTGACCTCGATTCTGTGCCTGCTTGGGGTGCTCTCTCCAGGGTGCCCCCAACCTCCACCCCCCCCGCCACCCATGAAAAACACCTGCTGAGCCCCTTGTTCTCACAGCTTCTGGGAGCCAGAAGTCTCTTTTCCTCTGGGTGGACACCGGGGACCCTGTTTTTCTCTCTGGTGGCGTCAGTGACAAGCCTCGTGTTGGCGGCACATTCATGTTGTCAGCCAGATTTTATGAGCCAAGACCAGGCCTGCTGGTGGCAAGCTCTGCCCCTAGCCTTGAGGTGGGGCTCCTGGGGGGCCTAGGGACTTGGCCCAAACCTGGGGCAAGGCAGCGTGGATGTTGAGGGCCTGGCACTCTGCCAGATCCCACCTTTCCTCCCGCTGCCCCCCCAACACCGAGGACACTGGTCTCATCCCTAGCCAAGGCCACTCTGCACCTGTGAGGCACTGATGGCTGGTGGTTGCAAGGATGGACCTTGAGGAGGTAACCAAATCTCTCTGAGCCTCACTTTCCCCATCTGTCAAATGGGAATCACAGTAGCCCTGGCCATTCAGAACTGTGGGGAGGGGTGAGGGGTTAATATTTGCAAATGCTGGTCCAGGCCTGCTCCTTGCAGATCAGCAGCAGAAAACACACTCTTTCTGGAAAGCGACTCCTTCACCCCTGTGTGGCTTTCCTTTGTCACTCAGTAGTCCCTGGCCGCTGGGGATAGGAGGGGCATAGGTGCCGTGACTCCCCAGCCCCCACTGGGTAAGGCCCATGCACAGCCTGGCATCCAAGGTGCCCAGACCAGCTTTGTGGCCACCGCTGCCCAAACATCAGCATCTTCCAGCTTTGCGGACGTGCAAGTGAGCTGACCACCCGGGTCGCCCAAGCCCCACTGTCTTCTGTCTTCAAGACTCAGCTGACCTCTCTCCTCCCCTGGACACCATGGGCTCCCTCTCTGGGCTGCTGCTCTGTGTTAGTGGAGAGGGCTCGGATTCCTCAGCCCACCCCTTCCCTTCCTGGAGGGCAGAGGTCCTGTCTGAGTCACCCGGCAGCCCCAGCGCCCGCCTGGGGTCCCACGCCATGCTCCGTGGCTGAGGGAGGAAACTGTGAACAGCCCCCAGAGTCGGGCTGGACTCTGCCGCTCCCCGTCGGTGGGGCTGCAGCCTGGTCCCCTCATGAATGCCACTTTTGTGTTCGCCCTGCTGGCCCCCGCCCCTCCCCCAGCCCTTCCAGCCAGCCCCCACCCCCGGGATCGTGTTTGGTGGGAGATCGGAGAGCTCTGGCAGGGGAGTGGAGACCTGACGCTGTTTACTCTGCCCTTGACAGCCTGGGCCCTGGCACGCCTGCCCCAGGCGGAGTGTCCCTCTGTGCAGTGGCAGGAGGGCTGTGCTGACGCCCGTCAGGCCCCTGCTCCCAGGCTCAAGGGCTCATTCTCCCACATCCTAGTGCGAGGCTTCCGTCGGATGAGGATCGTGTGGTCCCAACCCTGTCCTGTATGACCCCAAGAGCAAGGCTAGCCCAGACTCCTGCCAGCCGTAGGCAGCACTGTTGGACCCCTGATGCTGCTTGGGGGCTGGTACCTGCTGGCACTGACGCGCCGGGCTGTGTGCTGGTCCTACACTCCAGAGGGCCCAGAGAGCCTATGGGTCCATGAGACTGAGCACCCCGGTCGGCATCCCCCTTGCAGGCCACATCCCGATACCTGAGACCCTGCAAATCTGTGCCCTGCTGGCCCAAGCTTGCTTCCAGGGCCTGAGAAACCTCTTCTCCAGGCCTGTCCCCTCAGGGTGAGCTGCATGACCAGCACGTGCACTTGGAGGCTGTGGGCCGGCCGAGTGGGGTCTCGGGGTGGGGGACAGAGGGGAGTGGATCTTTGGCCATGGGGGCTGTGTCCACACCCATGCACACAAGACCCCTTGGGCTCTGGGATGGGCCCATGGTGGGTGGAGAAAGGGGCAGTTTGGGGACATCCACATGTGCTCACCCTGGGCTCTGCACATACTACTGGGAGGCAGGGGTGAGTTCTGGGCACGGGTGTACCCCAGCCGGGATGAGTGACGAAGGGTTGGGGCATTGGAGAGGGAGTCATGGGAGGTTAGAGGGTCAGTCTGGTGTCTCCTGGGGTCTATGTTTGGCTTCTTGGATAAATTCCAGAGGCCAGGATGCCCTGAAATTGTGGGCGACAACATGGCTGTTTCTGGGCCCTGGCACGCCTGGTGCTGGGAACTCTGTCCAGCTTCTGCCAGGTCAGCGATCCAGACAAGGGTGAGAACTGCCGGCCAGGATGCTCTGGCAGATGTGTCTCAGGGCCACTGGCGGTTACGAGGGACAAAGGTCTTTCCCCTTGCCCATCTGACTCCCGGCTTCAGCGCTGGCCATAATGTGATTGTCACGGGAAGGAGGAAGCAGGTGGACCCGCAGGAGTGACAGGGAGGGGGCTACCCGAGTGGGGGGCAGAAGCAAACGTGTGAGCCCGAGGTCCTGGGCCCTGGCGCGTGTCCTTGGTGTCCCCACACTGCGTCCAGCGCCCTGCCGCGGGGACTCTGGCAGAGTTGGTCATGGATGTGGCTTCCCAAGCCTGGCTCCAGTCGTACAAGTGTTCGTCTCCTCTGGAGTGAGGCTGGTGGGAAGATTATAAAAAGCGACCCAGCACTGCAGAGCTGTGCGCACTGCGGGATTAGTGGGGCATTAGCGAGGCCTCACAAAGGGGCCGTCCGGCCCTGCCGCTCCCGCATGCGTCCCCCAGCCCCACCAGCTGGACGCTTAAGCCGGGGTGCCAGTGAGACAGACTGGGGGGGCCGCCCTGAGGCGGGATGAATGGGGACGCTTTGCCGCCAAGCGGGCAGCTGGAAGCAGGCGAGGCGGCCGAGGCTGGGCGGCTGTGGAATGTCTGAGTGCGCTGCAGAGGAGTTGGGGCTGTGAATCAGGCGTGGCCGCCAGGCAGCCGACTCTGCTGCTAGTTTCCCCTTAGAAACGTTCCACAGACGGCTTTCTCTCAGCAACACCAAGTTCCTTTGGGTATGGATTGCACGGCCTCAAATAAATCTCTTGGAAACCATCTGGCCTAGAACATCAGAGAACAGCTGGAGATAACTTTTCCCCCTTCCTTTTAAAAAACGAAGCGAAAGCACCCACACGTCTGTGCAGCCAGAGCGTGTTAGATCCTGGGGAGTTTTCTGCTTGGTTGGTTTCTGTTGTTCTTTCTTCACACAGGTGTGCGGGGAAGGAGCTGAGGGTCTCAGATCTGCAAGGCTGTGCCCACCCTAATCGTCTCACCCTCCCCAAACAGCCGTGGTTTGGGGCTGCTTCTCGCGGGCACCCCCATTCCAGCATCCACCCCCTTCTCCTGGGGCCCCACTGGGCCCACCCAGCTGCCTTCGGGGCACTCCTGCTCTGTGGGACTTTAAGCTCCGCCCACCCACCCTGAGGTCTCTGTGCGCCCCCATCCTGCCGTCCAGCCAGGCACACAAGCCGGGAAGCTGGTGTTGACCTGGACTCATCCTCTCCCAGAACCGCCCAGACACCGAACTGCCCTGGCTCTGGCTGCCCTCTGAGCTGAGGCGGATGCACAGGGCTGGAGCAGCGAGCCCCTGCCCAGCTCTGATTGGCAGGAATCAGGGTCAAACTGGTTTTTTGCCTTTGGGGGCTGATAAGACAACACAAGCCTGGCAGAATCAGGGTAAGAGAGAATGAACCAGGGCCACGGAGACTGAGATGGAGGCATCGCCCTGCCCTGCAAAGCCATTGAAAAGTGGGTTAGGCAGGCGCTGAGCGGATACTTGCACGGTCTTGCACCGCGAGCACGGCTGCTGCCCGAGGAGCTCCCTGGAGGGGCCTGGGCAAGGGAGATCTGGAGGGAGCAGCGAGGTCCGGCCAGGGGTGGAGCAGGAAGCATGCTGGGCAGAAACGGTGGGGGCTTTCCTGGGGAGCCGGCGGAGCCAGGGCAGGGAGAGAGAGAAAGCTGCGTCCCTCTGAACACACCGCCCGGTGGGCAGGGGGAGGTTGTTCTCTGCCTCTCCTTCCACAGCTCTCACCAACGCCCGCGGGTCCGGGAAATGAGGTGCCCCTGCCTCTGCCTTCCCGCAATGCAGTGACGGTGGCGTTAGCCCCTAAGCCCACCACAGGCTCTGCTCTAAGCACGTGCACACGCTGACTCCGTGGGCTCATGGCGGCCCGTGGAGTCGGTGCTGCCACGGTGTCCATGTGCGCCCGAGGAAACTGAGCACAGGGAAGGGAAAGAGCTTCCCACTCTTTGAATCCTGGTGGTCCCGCGTCCATGCCCCTCAGCCACCACCTGTCATGCCACAGTGGCCTGAGGGGACCCTCTCCTGCCCACCTCCTGGCAGCCTTCCTCACCTCCAGGCCTTGCCCAGTTGCTCTCTGCACCCAGCCCCGACCTGGCACGGGTCCAGGCTCACGTGGAGGAGCCATGTGTGAGTGTGTCTGGCCGCTGGGCCCCGGGGCTTCTGCAGGGTCCCGCTACCTGCCCAGCTGTGTCCTGTCCCAGCCCTGCTCCTGCCTCTTCCACGACCTTGCACAGGTGGCTCCCTCTGCCAGATACCCTTCTTGTGCCCTTCCTGCCTCTTCTATGAGGCTCAGCTCTCCGGGATGTGCACCCTGACCTCCCTGGTCGAGCTGGCCTTTCACCTTTCTGTAGGGTCAAACCTCAGTCTCCAAGACTCAGTTTAGCATCACTGGGTCCCTGCAGTCTCTGTTCCCTCCATCCAGGCCTGGATGGACTCGTCCTTCTCTCTCTGGGTCAGACACTGTCTGGCTACCTCTGGATCACACAACACAGCCCAGAGCTTGGCATTCATTTCCTTCCTTCATTCATTTGTTTAGCACCTACTACGTGCCAGGCAGCGTGCTAGGCATCGAAGACACGGCAGCCTTCGAAATGGAAAACTCCTACCTCACGGGGCTTGCGTTCCGGTGGAGGAGCTGCTGAGCAAGTGCCAAAGTGCACCCACCTCCGGACATGCTAAGGGGTCCCACACTGGCCTGGGGAGCAGGGAGGGGTCGAGCACACTGGGCTGTCCTCCCTCGGGGCAGAGGCCCAGGCTGGCCCAAATCCCCACAGTGACCCCAACAGCCCACACTGAGTGTTGCGAATCCTCGGCCCCAGCAGAAAATGCATTTCCTGAAACCACCAAAATGAGCTGAAAACGCGCAGTTTCCCTTCTTTCTCCATTGCCCATGCTCCCCTCCCACGTGGTCTGCCGCTCTGCATGTTGCATTCTTGCTGAGCTGGGTCGGGGCTGGCTGCAGAGAGCAACTGGGCAAGGCCTGGTGTGGTGGCTGAGGGGCATGGACGCGGGACCACCAGAGTTCAAAGACTGGGAAGCTCTTTCCCTTCCCTGTGCTCAGTTTCCTCGGGCGCACATGGACACCGTGGCAGCACCGACTCCACGGGCCGCCATGAGCCCACAGAGCTGGCGTGTGCACGTGCCTAGAGCAGAGCCTGCAGCGGGTGGGATCCTTTTTCCTGCAGGGTTCGTTCCTAGGCAAATCCAATATGCAGAGAATCACATCTGTGGCGGGGGACCTATTCTCCCCTCCTACGCCCCTGCGGTGGCCTCTGTGCCCAGGGACCCACAGGCAGCACCCTGTCTGATGGAGCAGTGGGGAAGTGGAGAGATGGCTCTCAAGCTCCTCCAGTAAGAAAGTGGGTCCAAAGTGTCTACACCTGTGCTGTGTACACCTGCAGCCCACCCCTCCCAGCTCAGCACTTAATGACAAGAGTTTTGTCTTGTTCACTGGTTCCTGTCTCTGGTCTCATCCCTGTGGCCCGATTTGAGCTCTTTCTGGGTGGGCACCATCTTGTGCCCCAATATTTGTGGGGCAGTCATTTGCAAGGATGTCAGATGCAGAGAAGAGTCAGATGCAGTGACTACCCTCAAAAAGCTTGCATGTTGCTGCAGAAATGACATGTACATGGCTGGTCACTGTGTGGTGGCTCCCACGTCACTCAGAAGAAAAGCCAAGATCATTATTGGGACCTCCATGCTGGTCTTCGGCCTTGCTGAGCTGGCCCCTGCCTCAGGGCCTTTGCACTTGCCATTTCATCTGCTGGAGGCCCTTCCTGCCCCCAGATGTCTGCCTGGCTCTCTGCCCTCCTTCGGCTGCCACAAGTTTCCCACTTCTCATTGAGGGCCCCCACCACCCCATTTTTTTTTTCAGAGCACAAGATAAGACTTTATTTTTTTACAGTAATTTCAGGTTCACAGCACAATTGAGAGGACGTACAGACATCTCCCGTGTACCCTGCTCCCACACAAGACGAACTCCACTTGAGGTTATATGTCAGAATCCTGAGAAACGTGGGTTGAAGGTATCTTCCTCCCAGAACGTTTGTGTTTGCTTCTGAAAGTTGTTTCAAAGACCACAAAAAATTTCTATGTTAATTGTTCAGTTTTACTACTGGGGCAGGAATAGAACAAAGTCAAAATTCTAACTTACATGAGATGCAGGTCAGAGCTTATGACTCAACCAGGTAAGCTCTTGCCCTCCCAAGAGACAGACAGACAAGCTTTCGGTCTCTGGTCTGCCTCCTCCCTGGATGTGCAGCCTTTTGAAAGTTCTGAATTTGTGAGTTATGTCAGGGCCAGCTCCCTGCCTGGTGTGGCCCCAAGGCCTGTTTCTTGTCCTCCATGGTCTGTAACACTTAAACCCACAGTGCAGCTGCGGCATCAACTCACACACTTTACCTCTGGTTTTCAGTTCCCTCTGCGTAGCTGGCATCTGGAAACTTATTTTCTTACAAACTGAATTACGCATCGAAAAGTACGTTAGCCTTGTGTTGCCCATCATTTCTAGCTGCTTATAGTGGAAGAGTTTCCACTTAGTCCACCAGATTGCCTGAAATGGGAGCCCTAACCTTACACATTTAACCTGTGAACAGAACTTATAAACTAGTCGATTGAGAGGCATCAGAAGATGTCATGAGATTGCTGGCTTCCAGACTCAGGGCTCTGGAACACTTGCCAGCAAACAGCAGGACAAATGGCAGGGGGTGCTGCAGGTGCACCTCTGGTTTGGGAATAAATTCTTGGTCCAAGCATCATATATAACACGAAGACAAGGGCGTGCTTTAGTATAGAAAGTCTTGGTAGATATCCTTCTATATATTATGGTGTATATCTCTACAAATTTAAAATTATGTTCAGCTCACCAATGCAACTAAAAAATGATTATTTTTATGTAGCACACTCAGGAACACAACCCCTGTATACCTCTGGAAGTGTTCTCATGCTTAAATCATTAAGACAACAGATATAATAATCTATTCCCATATTTAAAAGCTTAATATCCACAGTCGACATAGATACTCTTTATAATTAAGCATATCCTATAAAAATGTATCACTCAAGCGCGCCCAGGGCCCACCCTGCCTGCTCTGTGCCCCCTCTCAGTTCTGTTTTTCTCCATGACATTGGACACAGTTGGACCCAACCATGTATTTCACCCATTTATTTATTTCTTATCTGTTTTCCCCAGCAAATGTAAGCTCATTTTGTCCATTTTTTTCACTGTTGTACCCCCAGCTTCTAGAACAGTGTCTAGCACATAGTAGGCAATCAATACATATGTAGCGTGTAAATGTACGTAGGTGTGTGTCTTCCTGGATCATTTCACTCGCTGCGATAAGGATGTTGTGTAGCATTTTATGGTATCAATAAACATAGAAATATCATCTGATTAGCACCTCAGTTTCCCTAATCACACATTAATCATTCAGGTTTGTGTCCCCCTGGCTGCGTGAGGCCCCGCCCAGCTCCGACCTCACCCTCAAGCCCCGGCAGAGGGGCTTAGTGCGCCTGGGGTGCTGTGCTCACGGCGGAATGTTAGCGCGGCAGGTGCTCCTGGCCGGGCCTCCCACAGGGTAATAGAGAGCAAATCTAATTTGATTTTCAAAAATTAGTGCCCCCGGAGAACCTTTTTAAAAAGGAGCTGGCATGGGGTCAGGGGAAAGACAGCCACAGCACAGGCAGTCAGTTCCAGAGGGAAACCCAGCATCCAAATCAATGAGGCGTCCCAGCTTCATTGAGTAAAAGACGGCAGCTTGTTAATTGTGCTGGGAACTCAGGTTTCAGGGAGTTATTAATGGATGTTATCTGTTGGTGACGGTGACGATGAATGTTTCGTTTCTTGTGCTTTCTCTGGTCTTTCCTTTGCTAAAAAGAAAACAATCTCATCACTTTTTGTTATTTCAAAATTCCTCCACACCTCTTCTTGGTTCCTGAAATGCATTAGGTGTGACCTGGCCTCATCTTGGATGCAATCATGTTTTCCAGGTCAATTCTTGGTCTTTCTTCTTTTTCGTGTTTTTTAATCTAAGCTCAAATGATCTAGGGCTTAAAGGAAGAGTTCATTTTGGCATTTGGTGGTGATCTCAGCACTCTGCAAACCCTTTTGGGAACGGAGGGCTTATCGGCCCTGCGTGTCAGGGTATCTGTCCCCTTGGTGAGTGGCCCGCCAGCCCAGTTCCCGTTTCCAGGGCATCAAACAGGGCCGGCACATAGGAGTTGCTCAGTTGCCATCTGTTGAATCGTGGGTAAAGGAAAACACGTCCCAAGGCCCGTCAGACACAGGGCACAGACCTCAGTGGGTCTCTGTCCAGCTGCCGCAAAGCTGGCCACACAGGCAGGTGATGGTGATGTTCCCGGTGGACTCGTCCTGAGAGCGTCATGAGAGAAGGGATGTCCGAGGCAGGAGGGGCCGAGGGGTCCCACAGCTGCCTGCCCTGGCTGTTTTGTAGGATCCTCCCGAGAACTGTAAGAGGCAGGTGCTATCGCCAGCCGCAAGTTATAGGGGGAAACTGAAGCCGAGTTTCTTTCCCAAGACTTTGTATCACTCATCCACGAAGAGCAAAAGACCAAGCCTTGACTTTCTGTATCTTTCTTTTGGCCTTACATTCTTATCTCGGGGTGGGGGAGGAGGATCGAAACCAGGAAGCAATAAGGCAATAATCACCCGCCAGATGGAGGTGGGTCTGTCGGACTCAGAACCCTCTTTCCCGTGAGCAAATAGGACAGGTTACGGTTGACACATTTGGGAGAGGCGTCCTTCCTCTGTCCTTCCCTCTGTCATCTGCCGCACTGCCCTTCCCTCCCTCTGTCTGTCCCTTCCTCCCTTTCTTTATGCATTTTTCACAAACATGTACTTGGCATCTCTTCCAGGGGCTTCGTGTAAGGACAGTCCTTGGGTCTGGGTGGCAAACAGGCCTCCTCCCTGTCCTCCAGGGCTGTGAGAGCTGGGAAGAGTTCGTGACACATCATAAACATTCAGGGGACATCAGTCCCCTCTTAGCTCCGTTTCTTCCGCCAGGAGCTGGGCCTGGAGCTGGGCGAGGGAGCAGAAGGCTGCGAGGAGGCCGGGCTGGACCTCCCGGAGCGCAGGCTGGGGTCAGCGCTTGGGGGCCGCGGGAGCCTGGCGTGTGCGGAGGACGGTGGGAGCTCCGGCCTGCAGCAAGGGCTCCGGCGGCGCGGCTGAGCGTAGCTCCTCGCTTCCTGTTCCCTCTCCTTCCCGAGACGAGTGGCACGGTGCAGTCAGGATGTTCACGTGTCCCGGGGCCGGGCCATCCTTCGGGTGGTAGCGCTGCCCAGGCTTCGTGCTGGAGGCACCGGGCTTGCAGGGCTGGCTTTCCTTGCTCAGACCTGTGTACCCGCCTTTCTTGTCCTGTTTCTACTTCATTATTTTTTCTCAGAACATCTTTCTGATAGAATATAATCCTGAGAAGGAGGTATGCTCGCCCGGTTCTGAAAATAGAGATGTGGCTCAGCCCTCACCCATCCTCCCACATGGCGCACAGCTAACTGCGGGGTCCCTGCTGCCTGTGGGACCCCTGCCTCCTGAGCTCCTTCATCTGTTCCCTGCGGTGGCACAGCAGGGGGTGGACAGGGGATGCATTTTTTAGAGAAACGCTAGCTGCTGCAGTGCACGCCAATGCCTCAGGGACTTCATGCAATAGAAGTTTCTTTCTTGCTCGTGTAAATGTTCTAGAGCTGGTGTTCAGCTGGTGGCTCCCACGGGTGGGCCAGGGCCCTGGGCTCCATCCACCCTCAGGTCCTGGGGCTGCTTCTCAGTGCCAGTTGGTGGACAGTGGAGGCAAGGTGTGCAGAACTGTGTGGAGGTGTCCGAGGGCGGGGCCTGCCACGGTCCCATCCCCCACTGAGCCCACAGCTGCCGCCCTCGGCGCTGACCCGCATTCTTCAGTCGCTGGACAGTACTCACAGGTACATAGACGGACGGGTGAGGCTGGGTCAGGAGACCAGCTGCAGGTGACTGTTGGTAACACATGCTGAGGAGGAAGACCCCACCTGGCCTGGGAGCTTGGGCACATTCCCGGTGTAGGACAGCAGACGGTCAGGCATGGACTCCCAGGGCCACGTGGGTGCCTCCCTGCCTGTGGTCACTCCCCACTGCAACTTGTACTCCTGGGTTTGCCGTGAAGCAGGGAGAGGCTGGAGGCCAGTCCTGCGTCCCGGCCTCTGCTGGACCCTGCCCCTGTCGCATGCTCCCTGAGAACGGGTATCCCGGTGCAGCGGGTGGGCGTGGGGGGCTCAGACTCCCCTCCAGAGCCAGCAGTCGCTGGCTGGGTCAGCGCTGTGCCAGGCATGAGCTCCAGGGTGGCTGTGGCTGGAGGAGACCCCAGGGCAGGCTTATGGATGGTCTAGGGGGAGGGAGAGGGAGGCTTCTGGAAGGAAGGCCAGAATTCTGGCTTCTGGGGGTGATGGGTGGCCGGATGTGAAGGAGGAAGCAGAGGAAGGGCGCAAGAGGATGAGGATGGCTTCGGCCCTGCTGTGTCTGAGGGTTCAAGGTGTGACTGCTGTGGGGTCAGTGGGACAGCTGGCGGGCGGAGTTGTAGGGGAACCCCTAAGCTGGGGCTGGGGCTGGGCTGGGTGACCTTTCTGGGCAGAGCACCAAGAATTAGTTCTCGAAAACAGTCTCCCACTATTTTGGTGCCTGGGAGAGTCTGAAAAATCACACTGCTCAGCTCCCTGGTTTCCTGACACATCCAGCTCTCCGGGGTCCTGCTGTGTTTTGGGGAACCTGAGGTTGGGAAGAGACTAGGTGCCTTCTGTGCTGGACAGCTCTGAGGTGACATCAGCTTGCAGCCTCCCCAACCATTCTCTTCCCCTCCCCTCCCCCAGACGACTTTCAGAACTGCACAAAGGCAGCGCCGTGCCTGGGAAGGACTGATCATAGGTTCCAGGCGGGGATTCTGGAAGATTCCATGCATGACTCTCCTCTCTTTCCCTTCCAAGCAGCCTGGAAGTTCCTTCCATAACTAATTCATCTGGTAAAGAAGAAAAACGGCGTCTTGGATGTGGACAACTTCCGGGCTATTTTCTCACACAATTCCCATCGTGTGTCCAGGCTGGGGGAGTGTTTCCCTCATTTTATAGATGAAGAAACAGAGGTTCCCAGTGGTGAAGTGAAGTGGGGGGTAGGGTGGCAGAGCCAGATGGACCAGAGCGTGGCCGCCATCCCTTCCCCCTGGTCCGAGCTTTCATTTCTGGCATTTTCCTTCAGAGGGAGACAGCTGAGGGTGGGTGCAGACAGCTGTTCTGTAAACACCGAGAGAGGAGAACAGAGCTTCAGAGGGGCTGCAGGGGCGTGTGTGTGCCTGGCGTGTGTGCACGTGTGTGCACGGGCAGTGGGCTTCTGCCCTTTGTTGTTTCTCAGAAGCCATCCCAGGCTTCCTACGGCCCCTCTGTTCTCCTGCTGGTGCAGCCGGGACATGTGGGACCCTGCTCTGAGGCAGGGGTGTCGGAGGAGCCCCCTCCCCTTTCCTCCGCCCCCCTCTCAGGGACGCTTTCTCCACTCAGGCTCTGCTGGGCTCAGCGCCACCCACTCCAGGACAGAGGCCAGTGCTTGGCCGGCCTCGTGGTGGTGGAAGCACCCTCTGCCCACCCCCCTGCTCAGCGCCCAGCGACCTCGAGCAGCTTCCCCTGAGCAGCTTCCCCTGATGCAGGGGAGTCAATAAGGTTGAGCTCCATCCACCTGAGGCCATGGAAGCTGAAGCCCCTACCCGGGTTCCGTGTTTGGAGCAGGCACCTGCTCTTCACCCTGCTCCAAGGTGACCTGTCCATGAGACCTCCCCCTTCTTGGATTTCCAGAACCTCAGGCCAACCTCTCACCCCCAGCATCAGTGGGTTTGGGACCTGCTGTATGGAGGTGCCACCCGGTTGGGTTTACCTTTCAGACTACGCAGGCAGCTCAGGGGAGCAGAAGGCATCTCGGTTCCCACTGGCCGCCGACCCCCACCTCGGGGCAGCCCAGCCCTCTCCATGCCCCTGCGTCCCCCACCACCCCGTCCTCTCTCTCTCTGCTCTTCCGCTGCCTCCCCAGGAGAAAGCCACAGCGCTGGCCCGTGCAGAGCAGCAGTGGCCACACATGGCCTGGCGCTGCACCTGCCATGCCAAGACCTCCTTTCCCCAGGGCCCTCTGCCCCTGTCGGGAGTCTCAGGGTCCACAGCTCAGATGGCTATGGAGCTTTTCCACAGCCCTGGGCAGAATCTTCCCCCGCTCTGCCACCCCTAACCCAGCCCTGCATGCCACTGGTGTCTGGGTCCAGTGCTCTGTGGGCCAGGAGGGTCACCAGCCCTTGGTGGGTCTAAATCATCCGGCGCACTTTGGCACCACTGCGGCATCCCCTGGGCTGCAGGGGTTTTCTCTCCTGTGTGCCAGCGTGGAAGCAGCCCCAGAGAGGTTCAGTGACTCACCCCAGGGCGCCCAGTGAGTAGGAGATGCTGCCAGTGATGAAGTTTAGGGCTCCTGACTTCTAGTTTCGTTTCCTAGCAACGTGGAACACAGAGATTCAGAACTCTTTTTATGCATCTGAAAACCACACAGGAGAGACAGCAGTCCTGGCAGCCAAATATATCCTGAGCAAGTTTGAGAATGCCAGGGCCTCTCCCCTGTAGTGCATCCTGACCGGAAGCCAGTGTGGACTCCAGCGGAGGGCCTGGCTTCACACTGACACAGCACAGAGAACGGGCTCTTTGTCTGCAGTATTTGAAATGGGAGTGTGAGCTGATCCCTCGCACATGCGTGTGGTTTCAGCTTGCTGCTGAGGGTTCCTGAGACCCTTTCATCTTTTACGGTGCTCTGCAATGGAGCAGCAAGGCAGGGGCCATTGCATTCCACGTGATCAGTGGTCATGATGCACCTCTCTCCTTGAGGCTCTGGGCTGGCTGCGGGGTGGGGCAGGGAAGCAAACAGTTGGCCCAGCCATACCCTTGTGTAGCTGCCAGGCTAGGGGGAAGGACCAAGCCCTGTGTGATCTGCCGTGGGGGGGGATGCTGTCCAGCTACACTGTAGTCTCCAGGGCTTGGAAGGTGTCAGCTGCAAGTGCCATGTGCTGACTCGTTCCCTCTCTCCAGCAGCTCTGCAAGCTAGGGATGTCACCCCCCGTGGGCAGAGCTCAGAACGGGGGGTCAAGGAGGTGGCTGAGTGACAAAGATAATGACACTAGGAAACAAGGTAGATTCAAACTCAAGACCTGTGGGTTTTCCACGTGGAAAGGCATTTTAGAGAAGGGTAAAAGATGGGTAGATTTGGGGAATTTGGAGCTGGGGAGAAAGGCCTTCCAGGAACAGAAGCTGCAGGGAGGCCTTGGGAGGCAGAGCACCAGGGGCACCGTAGCATGGAGGGCTGGCGGCCGTGGGCCCTGCCCTGGCTGCGCGTCTGTGAAGCAGCGTGCCTGTGTCACCATGTTTAATCTCGTCTGCAGCTCACAGAGGTCCATGCTGTCCTCATTCCCATTTTAGAGATGAGGAAACTGAGTCACAGAGAGGTTAAGACAGTTGTCCCCGGTCACACAGCCCTGGGTCCCGGGGTGACACCCCCAGGCCCAGAGGTGCATGCTCATCAGAGCAGCCTCCCTATCACATTGATTGGCTTTAAAAATGGCGTTTATTGAATACATTTGCATAATAATGAAGTACAAGAGTTCACTCTAAAAATGCTTTGTGAGCCACCAGACTGGTCGGCCCGCGAGGCCCTGTCCGAGGAGAGCAGCCTCCGATTCCAGAAACGCTGAAACACTCCGGAGACCTGCCCCGCTCGATGCTTGTTCACCCCGGGTCGGGGCGCAAGGCAGATGCGAGCCGGGGCAGAGAGGGACGTCTTCTCTGGCCTCGACCTCGGATTTGAGTTTGCTCTGCTCTGGTTGAGGAGGATTGCAGACTGCAAAGAAAGACAGAATTTTATCAGCAAATCCTGGCAAATCTACACAGAGAAAGATGCGAACGGAGCAGCTCCTGCGACTCGGTAACGCGGCGTAGCGGCTCTCGCGGAGGACGCTCGCCCCCGGCTGCAGCAGACGCCCCGCTCGGGCAAGTTCACAAGGAACAGTTCCACGAGGCGTGCGGATGCCGAAAACTGCGCGTGTTCAAAGTGCACGCCTGATGAGTTACCGCGTACGCACTCGCCTGGGCAACTGGCGGAACGGCGCACGGGCTCCCCCACCCCCGACACCGCCGTGGACCCTTCCCCTCCCTTCCTCCCTCCCGCTCCGCCCCCCCGCCCCCCAGACGCGCCACTGGAGCCCACGTGGCCTTTCCTGGAGTTTTGCCTCAGTGGCGCGTGCGGCTGCACTGGGTCCTGCCTGCCGCGGCCCGGACCGGGTCGGCGCTTCCGCGGGCATCGGTCAGCGATCCTTTCCTTTCTGCGCCGCTGTCTGGATAGACCGCAGTGTGCTCACCCGTTTGCTTGTGGAGGGACATGTGGGTGGCTCTGGGTTTTGGCTATTACAAATGAAGCTGATAGGAGCATTCCCATACAAGTCTTTGTGGGAACATATGTCTTCGTTTCTCTTGGGTAAATCCCTAGGAGTGGAATGGCTGAATCATGTTAGGGATATGTTTAGCTTTTTAAAAACTGCCAAACGTATTTTACATTTCTGCCAGCAATGAATGGGAGTTCCGGGTCCTTCCAGTCCTTGTCAACACTTGGTACAGTCGTGTTTTAAATTTTAGGCCCTAATAGGTGTGGAGTGGTATCTCCTTATGGCTTGAATTGCATTTTCCCGGTGAGTAATGATGTCGGGCATCTTCTTTCAAGCTTCTTCAGCCACCCTGTGTGTTCTTTGGTGGCTTGTCTATTATTAATAGAATCCTTTGTCCATTTTTAAAACTGTTGTTTTTGTCGTGTTACTGTTTTGAGAGTTCTTTACACATGTGCGTCCTTTAGCACACGTGTGATTTGCAGATCTGTCTCCCAGTCTGCGGCTGGCTTCTTCATTCTGTCACGGCATCTTTTGAAGAGCACAAGTACTTAATTCTGATGAGGTGCAGTTTATCAGTTTTCTCATTTATGCATCGTGCTCTCAGTGTTGTAGCTGGGAAATCTTTTCCTCACCAAGCAGTGCTGAGCCGGGGTATGTGAGAAGCCCCCCTCTGGCCCCCGATCCCACCCGGCTCTGCACCCACACTAGGGCCCACCTGGGCTTTCCCTGGGACCCCCCTGCTTCCTCGCCCCTCTCCCCCATGGCCCCTTCCCGTCTTTGCTCTCATCCTGCCTCCCTTCCCAAGTCCAGGCCTGCCTCAGGTGTCTGCCTTGCACCCCTACCCGGGGTGAACGAGCATCGGGCGGGGCAGGTCTCAGGCGTGTTTCATCGTTTCTGGAATCGGAGGCTGCTCTCCTCGGACAGGGCCTCGCGGGCCGACCAGTCTGGTGGCTCACAAAGCATTTTTAGAGTGAACTCTTGTACTTTATTATTATGCAAATGTATTCAATAAACGCCATTTTTAAAGCCAATCAATGTGATAGGGAGGCTGCTCTGATGAGCATGCACCTCTGGGCCTGCTGGCGTCGCTCTGGGACCCAGGGCTGTGTGACTTGGGCCTCTCGGTCCCCAGCGTGGGCCACCGTCCTTACCCTCACTCCCGCATCCCGAGCTTGTCCTCCTGTCTGTGCTGTGAGGGTGGGAGTTTGTGGAGCGAGGTCGTGCAGAGAGGGCTCCCATCTGTGACTGTGGTGCTCTCCTACTTTGCTGAGTGCCCAGGGACACGGCGGGCAATGGTGCAGGCCCTGCTTGCAGGTAAGCGCTGGCTCACTGCAGGTCAAGGGTCGTTGCTTTGCAACGTGAAGCATGTTCTGCATAGTTGGGTGTCATGAGACTTCTGGCACCAGCAGAAGGTCCCTGTGGATCTCCAGGCCTCCGTGCAGAGCCGGGGGCAGCTGAGCACTGAATGTGTCCCACAGCTGGGTCCTGGGGTTCTCCGGAGCTGCGTGTGCAGCTGGGCAGAGCCTGCCAGGGCTGGGGTCCCATGGAACCCTTCAGGGCCTGTTTATAGGTTCACTGTTGTGGGCAGGGCCCAGACGGTAGGCGTACAGGATGGACCATTTCACCCAAGTAAACAAGCTACCTTGGTGATGGATTCCATTTCCGATGCATTAATTGAGCACCAACGTGTACAAAAGCAATGGGAATATAAATGTGATGGATTCTGATAAATATGCTGTGTGGGCAAGGTCAAGTTTGGATGCTCATACATCATTCATCGAGTTGTTAGGAAACCATGGGGCCCATACCCAGCCGTGCATGTCCCTCCTGCTGGAGCTCTCACCCTCTAGGGAAGGACGGGCCCAGGAGGGGGAAATGCAAGTGCCCAGCTGCTGTTTTTGGGTTGCACAACAGACATATGAGAGGATAAGCAGAAAAGGAGGTGGGATGGGGTCTGGAGAGGCTGTTCTGGGCAGTGGGAATGGGGTTAAGATGAGGGCAGAAGGAAGGATTGAGCTTGGGGACACACAGGAAGCCCCCTTTGGCTCACGCCAGGGATTGTGGAAGACAGTAGATGAGACTCGCCTGGAAAACGTCTTTCCCGGAAGTTTTCATGGTCGTGTCTATCCCTCTGGGCCGGCCTCACCACTTGTCCCGTTGTCTGGTCTGACGGTAATACTGTCCTGGAAAGTTGTTTCCAGAGATGGAGCTCATGATGTCACTCCCTGCCCCAAACCCTCAGTGGCTCCCCAGTGCTGCGAGGTCAGCTTGTGCCTCTGCAATTCGGCCCGTCCTGTTTTCAGCCTGTGTCCCCTTCTCCCCTCTTGGGCATCGCTTAGCCTGGGAGGCCCTCCTCTTCCTGCCCAATCTGGCAAAGCCCAGCACGTCCTTCCAAAGCCTCATCTGTGGGCTCCCTAGACCCCCCAGACACCAGGACTGTCCCCAGCTCTCGAGTGAGGAGAACACACACCTGTTCCCCAGCTGGCTATGCCCACTTGCTCCCCGACCTCAGCCTCGGCTATTACTGAATGCTCGTGTCCCCCAAATCCATACGCTGTTGAATCAGGAAGAGTCTTGCTCCACCCCCAGTGTGATGCTGTTAGGAGGTGGGGCCTTGTGGGTGGCCGTGTCAAGGGTGGGGCCCTCACGATGGGATTGGTGCCCTTTTAAGGAGAGACACAGCCAGATGGTGTCTCTCTGCTGTGTGAGGACGCAGAGAGAAGACGGCCATCTGCAGACTGGAAGTGGCCCTCACAGACACTGGGTCTGCCAGCGCCTTAATCCTGGACGTTCGACCCCGGAGCCGTGAGAAATCGAGGTCTGCCGCTGGAGCCCCGGGCTGTGGTGTTTTCGCTGCGGCAGCTGCGCAGAGCTCACTCAGCCCCTCGAGGACAGGAACAACAGTGATTGATTTCCTCCAGACCCTAGAGCCCACCACACAGCAGGTGTGCAGGATGTAGGAGTGACATTCGGGGAACACACCAGGGTGGCCGCTGGGAGTTTTTCCAGGAAGCTTCCAGAAACTCCCCCGGAAGTGGGAGCCCTCAGTGTCCCTGTTCTGTGGTGCTTTCAGGCGTGTACCCACCTTGTCTTCTCCTCTTGGAGTTGGATCCTCCCTCAGCTGTGCCACTGGGAACGGGGTGCCAGCTGCCCAGCAGCCTGCAGCGCCAGAGGGAGGCCGGGCAGGGCGACCTGGTGCCCACACTCACCTCCACAGCAGCCTGGGGAGCGCAGGGCTCGGGATTCATACGCCCCCTCTCTCTAGCATCCCTGAGGGAATTAGGGATTTTCTCAATACCTCCTGATTATTCATTAAGAAATGTTGAGTGGAGAGTGAGCAGGCCCCGGGTCTGTCACTTGTCTTTGCGGTGGCCACTTGGGGCTGGTGTGGAAGCCAAGTGCGTGAGCCAGGGCCCGAGTCTCCCCCGCTCTCCGTCTCCCGCCCTCGGTGGAAGGCCCCAGGCTTTGAGTGAGCCTTCCTGGGCTCCAACCAGCCTCTGCCGGCCCCTGGCCGTGTGATGATGGCCAGGCCAGTGTCCCCATCTGTGAAATGTCAGGTCCGACCACGACCAGATTGCCGTGAAGGTTACCGAGATCACGCGTATCGGGTGCCTGGCGTGTCGTAGGTGCTTGTTCCGTACGTGCTGTTTCCGTTCGTGCTCCCCGGGTTCTGGGTTCTGGCCAGTGGGATGCAGCACAGCCGCATCAGGCGGGGCAGTGATACTGGGGACCTGTCCGCTCCAGGCCAGGCCAGGGCGGCGCTGCAGGAGGAGGAAGGGACCCGCAGGAGCGAGGGCTAGGTGGGGGGATAGATGAGGAGCTTGGTGACTCCGAGGAGACACGTCACCTCTCCCCTGCCCTGCTCTGCATTCACGTCCTCCTTCCTTCCTGGAGGGCCCTGCCCTAGGTCTCCCATGGGGAATTTTACAAGTGCAGCTCAAATGTCACCTTTTCTAGGGGGCCTTCCTTTCTCCCTATGAGGACTCTCTTGTCTCTGAAGGCCCCTGGCTCTTAGCTGCTTCTGCCCCCTGCTGTGGCTCTCTGTGTCCCTGGCGTCCCTCCTCAGTGGGTAGCCGCAGGCCCTGTCTCCACCTCCCTGTCTTCCCCGCGCTGGATGGGGGAGCCTGGCATGCCTCCACCTAGCCTGCATTCGTCCCTGAGTCTGTCACCATCGATCCATCCATCCGTCCGTCCATCCTTTGTCTACCCATCCTTCCATCCCTCCCCCATCCACCCATCCGTCACTTTGTCCCACCCTCCCTTCCTCGCACCACTCACCCTCCCATCCAAACAACAAGTATTCAGTGAGCATCTCAGTGTCCCGGACACTGTGCCAGGTATCTGGGATGTAGGGAAAGATACAGAAAATACTTCATTCAATAAGCTTTTGCTGAGCGCCTGCCGTAGCTAGTGTGGCCCCAGCCCCAGCACAAAGGGTCTGGAATAAGTAAGTGGATATAAACTAAAGGCTTAGACCAGCACCTCGTACGTGCCGTTGAAAGGGTTGGCTCTCAGTGTCCTCATTAGTATTTGCAACACGACCCTGGACAAGTTACCCGGCCTTCCCCAGCCTTTACACGGATTAAATGAGATCACAAATATGAAGTGCTTGGTTTAGAAAATGTTAACTCTTATTATTAGCTATTAAGGATGACAAGGTGAATTATGGGAGAGTGCTGTTCATACAAGAAATACACGGGGACCGACAGGCTGAGTTCGTGGCGGTTCCCAGCTGCTCTGAGTGTGTTACCAGAGTGCTGGTCCCTGTGTCCTGTGGAGCAATCACAGCTGGGTAAGAGGCGTACTGCCACCTCCTAAGGAAGACAGGTGAGACCCCAGGGGCTGGAGACCACCCTTTGGTCCCTGAGCCTTTGAACGAAGGAATTTTGGTCTCCTGTCGCTTCTGTTTTTGTGCAGAACCAGCTCCCCTGAAGGCAGACAGACCCCTGCAAGCCCTTCACACGAGCCCCCTGGGTCAGGAGGTTGCAGGAGACCCCTGTCACTCTCCCCAAGCGGCCATAGAGTCTGAGACCCTGAGGGGCACCAGGGCCAGAGCTCCAGGGTCCCCGGTGCCCAGAGAAGAGGTGTTTGCGGAGCTCCAGCTGCTCATTCAACGGCACTAACGAACGGCCTCTGTGCGCCTGGTGTGGAGCTGAGGGCTGGGGACCCAATAGTGCCAAAGCTACAGGGACAATGCGGAGTGCCAGATGCATGGGGGCTTGGGAGCTCAGAGGAGACACGCCGCCTGGGGGCTGAGGGGGCCTCTAAATGAAGACCAGAAGTAGACATGTGAGCCAGGGTGCATCTACACCGTCCACACCAGTGGAGATATCTCCAGTGTAGACACTTCTTGTTCTGTGCCTGGCATGGTGATTAATATTCAGGGAGTGGGCCGCAGCCGGCTGTGATGCTCGGGGTGTGTCCCCGTGGGCCTCCGCCGCCGGGTGGCCTGTCACCACCCTGTGCTTGGCTCCCAAGTCGGTCAGGGCTCCGAATTAGCCCTTCCTCCTCCCCGGGGCCTGTGGCGCCTCCTGGGCTCGGCCATTCTCCCTGGCACGCCGCAGCAGTCCTGGCTTCCTCGCTCCTGTTTTCTAGGGCCGGCTTAGGACCTGGGGGCTTAGTCTTCCTTTGTCTTAAACCAGCTGTGAGGCAGTGACCTGTGAATTTCACCATGTAGTTCTGGGGTCCTGGGAGCACTGTCTGGAGGTGAGGAGGGGCTCATGGAGAGTCACAGGCCACCTGCCCGCCACTCCCCCTCCACGGCCCAGCTGACTCTGCGAATGTCCAGGAACTCAAGAACCCAGGGGGGCCACGGGACCAGCCCCTTAAATACTGAGCAAGTGCCCAGATGTTTGGGCTGAACTGTGTCTCCGCGGCATTCATATGCCGAAGCCCTAACCCCCAGCACCTCACAGTGTGACAATGTGTAGAGACCGGGCCTTTAAAGAGGTAATTAAATTAAAATGAGGTCTTTAGGGCGGGCTCTAATCCAATCTGACTGGTGTCCTTATAAGAACAGGAGATTAGGACACAGACACACACGAGGGACGACCGTGCCAGGACACGGGGACAAGGTGGCACCTATAGGCCAAGGACGGAGGCCTCTGGGAAACCAGCCCTGCTGATGCCTCCACTCTGGGCTCCCGGCCTCCAGAGCTGCGAGATGGTGAATTTCTGATGTGCGAGCCGCCCGGTCTGTGACGCTTTGCTGTGGCAGCCCCAGCATGTGCAGACACCAGGGGTCCCAAGGCCAGTGCTCTCTGACGATAGCCGGGCCAGAGGCAGTTTACCTGGGACTGCAGTGGGACCTTCTGGGAGCAGCTGTTGTTTACTGTCCTGACCGCTTACCTTGCTCTAAGAGCTGTGTCTGAATTCATGTACCGACTCCCCACAACCACCCTATGGAGGAGGCACCATGATTCTCTCCATCTTACATGAGAAAACTGAGGCACAGAGAGGTTAGGTCACTTGCCCCAGGCTACCCAGCAGTGGACAGGAGAGCCAGGAGTGGAGCCCACTACCCCAGGCTCTGCCCTGGCTCCCACCCCACCCGAACCCCTGAGTCCAAGACCACCTGGCCCGAGGGCAGGTCTGTTCCGATGCCCCCACAGTGCAAGGCCCGTGACGGCCTTGAGCATCCTGCTGCCCTGCCTGCAAGCCACACATGCCTCGATGCCCTCAGGTGTTCCCAGGGGTCTCCCGTCCTGTCTTGTCACTGCCATGAGACGCAGGATGAGATGGGACCTGACACCTGGCTCTGAGCGTTATGCTGCAGGTGGGTGCTCCATGGAGTTGGGCCGTTGGCTGCGAGAGCCCCTCGCTCCTTCAGAAGGTGCTTCTGGTGACCTGTTAGTGACTCAGGTGAAATTCACATTTCTCTGCCTCACAGCTGGTGGCAGACAAGCCTGGGGTCAGGCAGAGGCCCAGGCACCTGGTAGAGAAGAGGTTCTCCTGGCACACCTGGGATGCCCCGTGTGGGGTCCACAAACCTGGATCAAGCCATCTTGCTGCTGGCAGCAGCTCGGCGTGAGCTGCAGCCCTCTGGGCCTGGTGGTTGTTACTTGTAAGTCTCCAAACACTCGAGGCTGCACGCAGCTTGCCTGTCTATCACCTAAGCCGGTTTGCTCAAGATGCAAGGTCATGGCCATCTGGATGACTTGCACTATCCAAAGCGAGAAAACACCCAGAGCTTCCTCCTGTTTCAGCCCTTATGGAAAGTGAGCCTTTCTGTCCTGACACGTCTCCGATGTTCTAGGACCTCAGGCTGCAGGTATCTGCAACTTTGTGTGTGTACACAGGAGCCTGGGTTGGCACAAACAACCAGCGAATCCAAGTACTGAAGTTGGGGACCAGTCACTCACTCAGCAAGTATTATTGAGCACCTACTATGTGCCAGACACTGCTAGTCTTGGGGGGAAGGCACAGCAGTGAATTAACCAAAAAAACCCCCTGCCTTCATGGAGCCAGAGTTCTGAGGGGAGGGGAGGCAAGTGGTAAACATATGAGTGTAATAAATATACAGATGGTTATAGGACAAGAGCCTAGAAGGGACGTCCTTCAGAAGCAGTGTGGTGAACAGGTGGGGGTGGGGCACGAGGATGGGTGCTGGTAGGGCAGAGGTGGGCGATGGCCGGAGGTGGAGGGCCAGGCAGGTGGCTGTGACCCTGGCGGTCAGAAGAGGCTCCGATAGTACCGTGAGCTAATGCTTTTGCCGCCCTGCACCTTAGTTCCTCAAGCGGCATCACCGCTTTGCACATGAGAAAAGGGCATCCACTCGGCTGCTGCGTGGCAGAGTCAGATCCAAACCCTGCTCTCCCAGGGCCCAGTCCACCCCCCTTTCTCTTGCGCCAGAGCTTCCCGGGCCTGGGCTGGGGGTGTTTCCTGCAAGTGGTGACAGACCTGCCTGGCTCTTCTCTCACTCCTGGCTGCCTCCCCTTCTGCAGCCAGCCTCCCAAGGAGGCCACTTGCACGTGTGTGCATGTGTGTGTGTGCCTGTGTGTGCATGCGAGTGTGTGTGTGCGCGTGTACATGTGTGCGCCTGGCACCTTGGTCAGGTTTTTGGAGCAGCTGCTCTTAGTGGCTAGAGCCCGGGGTTCCTCTCTGCTCATGTGCTGGCCCGCTGGGGGTGTGGGTGAAGGGTGGCCTCCCACCCACAACCTTCCCCACCCTTTCTCAGCCTTTCCATGGAGCTGAATTCCAGCCAACAGGGAAGGTTTTGTTTGAGCTGGCCTGGAAATCAGCAGCTGGAAGTGGAAAAAGCTGGTTGGGAGGGCGTGCTGAGTGACAGAAACTTCTAGCAAAGGCCTGGAGGCAGCAGCAAGGAGCACATGTTCCTGAAACTGTCCAGGCTGTGTGGCGTGAAGGATGCAGGGAGGACACAAAGCTGGTACCGTGCTGGGAGAAACGGCAGTCGCTCTGGCCGCAGCTCCACTTACTGAGCACGTGTGCTGCACGCTGGCGGGTCATCTTGCTGTGTATTTCCTTTGGTCCTCTAGTGACCCTGTTGGTAGGTATCTGCACTTCACCAACAGGGAAACTGAGGCTCAGGGAGGTGAATCACTGAAGGCCGTCCCGCTAAGAGGTGGCTGAGCTGGGTTCTGCACCCTGGTCGTCTGGTTCCGAGGTGCTGGTGCTCAAACGTTGCACTCCCTGTCTGGTGTGCAGCCCCTTGTAAGGTCAAGGCATTGTGCTGGGTGCCAGAGATGTGATGGGGACCCTGCCCGGCTCTCGGGGGCCACGGACCTCACGTTGAAACCCTAGTTCATCCAGGGCACGCGTGGGGGTCATACGTGCCCGGCGGGCGCCAGTTCTCGCTCACTGCGGTGTGAGCTCGGACAACTCACTTGACCTCTTCAGGGCCCAATTTTGTCAGTGAAATGTTTGTAGAAACCATCCCTCGGGCTGTGAGGAGGATTCCGCGCGCTGAGCCATTTAGTTCAGCAGCTGGCGCGTGACTCGTACCTGCTCAGCGGCAGCAGTGACGGAGCTGCTCCCCACAGAGCCCCGTCCACAGCCCTGCTGTACCCTTGTCGCCTCGGGGTTCACCGAGGTAGAATTCACACACTGAAAAGGGACGGTTTCAGGTGTATGACGCTATTCATTTCGACGCGCTTATGTAGCTATGCCAAGACCTCCACAATCGAGATATACAGAAGGCTGCCCGCCTCAGTTTCCCTGTGTGCCTTTGCAGTCTGTCTTCTCTCCCAGCCTCAGTCCCTGACGACGCCCGGCTTGGGTTTGTCCCGGTAGTTCTGCCTTTTCCAGAGTGCCGTGTGAGCACAGTTGCGCAGCCGCCCCCGAGCCTGGCTTCTTTCACGGGGCACGGCGGTTTGGGACGCAAGTGTGTCGTGGCACGTCCGTGCTCTGCCCCCTCCCCCCCCCCGCTGGGTGGCGCGTCACTGTACCGATAAACCACGGTTTGTGTTTTCACATTTACCGTTTAGGTTGTTTTGAGATTTTGGTGATTGTAAATAAGATTTTTAAACATGTCTCACAATTTTTGCTTGGTTGCTGGGCGCTGTGTATGTAAGAGGTGAAAATAGCACTGTTCCTGGGAGGGGCCGCCTCCCCCTCAGTCAGCCTCTTAGCGTGGGGGCCCGTCCTTCCAGCCAGGAGTTAGCTAGGTTTGGTTTCGCTGCCTAAGGACAAAATTGGACCCTCTGACTTGTCTCTTCTGGCTTATATGCCATTTTCCAGCATTTCAAAAGCACGAAATTTAACCTAAAATCTGGAATTCTGACTTCTCTTGCTAACACTGGTGGCCCTGTATCGCCACCCGTCAGCCATGGGTGCATACGGACAGCGGCTGCCCGACCTGGCAGGGCCTGTGCTCTCTGCTTGGCCGCAGGCTCCGCCCCTCCCTCCTGATTCTGCCCACCCTGCTTCCTTCAAGTTACTTGGTGTCTAGATACTGAGTGATGTTTAGTGTAATCTTTTTAAAAAGATAAGGTAACATATGCACCACTTAAAAATAGATTTCCATCCCAGTGCTTAGAATTAAACCCATGATCAAAGAATTTCATGTAGATTTTTAGAAAACTAAGCTCCACGTGCACTTCTTTCCGTACCAGTTGTGGCTCACAGAAAGGCTCACTTTTCGTGATCGTGTGCACAGCACGGGCGACCGTGAGCCTTCCGCCACCCAGAGATGTGGTTTTAAGGATGGAAAATGGATCCCCATAGAGGAGAAGGCTGATACCTAGAAAGTACAGACATAGAAAAAGCCACCCGAGCTGGGTGATGTTACCTGCTGGGAAGGTTCACACTGGACTTTTCACTCTGAAGATGCAGCTTTCTGGGTCTGTTGCCAGACGCTGGCAAGACCGCTGACGTGCACCAGACGGCCGCTGGTGGGGGATCTGGAAACGCAAACACAGCCGCACGTTTGGATAAGCTGCTGTTTCTGGATGAAGGGCAGGGCTCCGTGGCTCTTTGATGGTGTTGGCCAGAGTCCCTCTGAACACACGGGAGGTGGGGCCCCTCGAGTCACTGTTAATTGCCCGTGGAAGGTTGGGAAAAGGTCGGGGTGAAGTGAGAGCATGGTTGAGAACAGGTTGCTCACGCTCTTCTGTCGCTCACGTTCACTCGGCTCATGCACCCACGCACAGAGGGACGTGGCAGTGGGCTGCTGTCCCGGAGCCGACATCTCCCAGGGAAATGCACAGGACCTAAGGAGACAAGCCAGGGCACAGGGTAATCCCATGGGCACACGTGCCCTGAAGGCCCGAGGTGGAGTCAGGACTAAGGAGGGACAGGCTGGGTGGGGAGGGTGGCAGGCATGTGCTTTTGGATGGTGTGGTCAAGCCACGTGGGGGAAGAACATTCCAGGCGGGGGAATGGCTGGGGCAAAGGCCAGGAGGTGGGAACAAGCGCCGGGGAGAGTGTGGGGTGAGCCGCAGCCGGAGCTGGAGCCTGAGAAAAGTTCAGGTCACACAGGCCCTGAGCCGGGGAAGGCATTCAGTTTTATTTTAGCTCTAAGGGGAAGCCGTGGGGGAGGTGGTGTGGCTTGACATGCTTTTCCCCCGGGTGGTTATGTTGACCTTGTTCGCTCTAAAGCGGTCATGTCCGTTGGCTCTTTCCCAGTGAGTTTCCACCAAGACACAGGCCTTTTCCTCCTGAGCCGGGGGGCACAGGGAGCCTCTGCCATCAGACAGGCTGTCGGCAGACTAGATGCTGCTTGACTAGAGGGGCCGAGTGTGGGCCAAGCCCCCAGCCCCTGATGGCTGGGCCCTGGAGACCCACCCCTTGTCCTCAGGGGCAGGGCTAGACGTGGCACACAGGCCCAAGACGGGGGCAGAGAGGGCATGCGATGGCCACACCCCCCTCTGTCCTTGGTCCTAGCAGCTGCTGTTCTGTCTGGACACAAGTGCTGCCTCCCCCGTCCCCTGCCTGGCGGCTGCTTCCAGCTGCGCCTGGCCTTGCCTTCCCTCAGTCTCGGCGCCGGTGCCTGGATGTGCCGGCTTCCCACGGCACGGTGAGCTGCTCCAGGGAAGACCCCTAGCTTGCTGCCTCCCATTTTCACTAGGGCCTCGGCGGGACCCCCACCCCGTCCAGCCCCTCAGGAATCCAGCCCCTCTGCCATCCCCGGGTGCTCAGCCTCCATGAAGCACAAGCTTTGCAAGAGATTTTTCTTTCTTGGGAGGATTTGCGCTTTGGATTCATATGGGGGAGGACTTTCAAATGAGGTGCTAGAAGGAGTGGCTGAAATTCCAGTGTCCTCTGCAGAGAGGGCTGGGTAGCTGGTGACCAGCTCGGCCCATCAGCCTGCCCTGTGCCTTCCCCCACCCTCACTCCACCCATGTCCAGGAGTTGCTGCTGCACACCTGAGGAGTTCCAAGGCCCAGAGGAGACCTGCTGCCTGTGCTGGCCACAGACATGGGCCTCTCAGCCCAGCCAGAGGGTCCCTGGCTCTGAGATGTGATGTGGGTGGGCTCAAGTGGAAGTGAGGGAGGGCTGAGAAGCAGGGTGCAGACTCCATGCTGCGCAGTGGGGCTCCCTGAGCCCCTGAGCTTGGCATTTGAGGCCTGGGAGCTGGATGCCCATGGTCACCCTGTTGCTTCTCCTCTCTGGTCAGCGCAGCCTCTCCCTAGGGCAGGAGGCATCAGACCTTAGCAGAACATGGTACTGCTCCAAGTCAAGTGTCCGTATGCTCCGAGAGGCCAGGGCTGGGGCTCCGTGGAGGACATTTCTGCCTCCAACACAGAAACCACAGTTCTTAGCATTTGGCATCTGCTTCCTGGACAGGAAGGTTGGTTCCTGGAGCTGAAAGCTGGGCGGTGTCCACAGGGCCATTGTTTAGTCCCTCCCCTGGGTTTTACAAATAAAGAAATTGAGGCACGTGAGGAAGAGCATGAGGCACCGCCACCTGCTGAGGCTCTCGTGGGGGGTGTTGCCTTTTCTAGTTCCAGAACATCCCAAGGGAAAACTGTGCTCCCCACTCCAGAAGGGGATTCAGGCCCAGGGCCCCTCTGCCGTGGGCACCCCACCCAGTGGGTGTCCTGCCACGCTCCCCCATGCCCACGCCCCCTGCGCCACACCCTCCTGTGCCTGTGTCCTGAGCCTAGCTGTCCCAGCAGGCGCTCCTGGACCCTCACAGCCAGGGCACCACAGTGGGCCGGGGGCCTTGTGGGGTCAAGAGCCCACAGTGATGACAGCTACGTCACCATGGCCTGATGTCCTTGTCACTCTCTTGTCACCCTTCCAAGCCTGGGACATCAGAGAGGCTGGAGACACTGTGCCCCGGGCCCTGGCCAGAGGCCAGCTGAGCTTCCGTGGACCCCGTGTTGGGGGCAGGAAGTGCCGGCAGCCGGAGATGGAGGACAGGGAGGCTTGGGGCCAGCACGCCCTCGCTGGTGAACGGCCCCATTGATGGGCAGTCAGGACGCAGCGGCCTCTCCTGCTGTCCCTGGCCCCACGGCCGAGGGGCCTCTGGCCTCTGCCCCTGCTCACAGCTGCTTGGCAAGTCCTCCCAGGGGACATCTCCTCGATTCGGAGCAGCCCTTCCCTGTACCCGTCTGAGCTGCCTCACTGGAGACCTGGCAGGCCTGCGGGGTTAGGTGCGGTGCGAGTTTCCTGGGGCCGCTGTAGCAGAGTGCCACCAATAGACCTTCATTCTCTCATGGGTCTAGAGGCAGAATCTAAAATCACAGGAGCCAGGCTACCTACCGGGTGTCCCAGGAGTTGAGACGGCGGTAGGGACGATCCTTGCAGGCCATCCTTGGAGCCTCTTGGCTTGCAACCGCATCTCCAGTCTCTGTCCGTCTGCACACAGCCCTCTCGCTGCGCGCCTCTGCGCACAAAGCTCCCTCCTCTCCTGCGTGGAGACCTCAGGGATTGGATTCGGGCTACTTTCATTTAGTGTGAGCTCATCTTAACCTGATTACATCTGCAAAGACGCTATTTCCAAATAAGGTCACATTTCGGGGTCCTGGGTGGACATGTTCTCAGAGAACGCTATTTGCCCTGCACCTGGCTGGCCTCCTGGCATGGGCCCAGCTCACTTCTCCCCTGCACAGCTGCTTCCCCTACCCCAGAAGGTGTCGCCCCTGTTCCGGAACCATCCCAGCTCGTGCTCTCTTGCTTCCTCCAGGCTTTGGGCCCTGCAGTTCCCCCCCAGGATGCCTCCTCTTCTTCACCCTGTCGAAGGCATTTGGCAGCTCTTCTCATCCTCCTCTGGACTGAGCTCTGAGGTTGGGGACCCCACAGTGACATGTCTCAGTAACTTCCCTCTCCTCCTCATTCTCAGGGGTTGAGACCCTACTGTGTGCCGGATATCATCTGTTGGGCAAGCAAGACCAGCACTTCCGTTAATCACAGCTGGGAGGGGCCCTGGAGACCACGTCCTGGTTTTGCCACTGACCCTTCTGTGGCCTTGGCCAGGTCCCAGCCCTCAGGACCTCAGTTTCCCCTCGTGTAGACAGGGTCGCATCAGTCGGCCGATCTCTCTGGGCCCCTGCGGCTCGAGAGTGAGCATCCCGCGCCGGCAGCCTGTTTGCTGACACACCCTTGCCAGACGCTTAGCGAGGGACTGGGCTTGTGCCCCAGGAAACCCTGACAGACCACCCTCGGCTGACAACAGCACTTAGGTGAGGAGCAGTGTCCCTGGGACCCTCATGCAGGAGGGCCAAGCTGGAGGCAACAGTGGCTTTTGGGTCCCTTCCAGGCCTGTGTCCCCAGCTCTGGGGAAGAATTGGGAGGCTCTTTCCAAGTCTGGTGACTCAGAGTTCCCAAGCAGGGAGTGCAGGGTCAGCTCCCTCCATTCAATGGGGGCTTTGAGAGGCCCTCAGAGCTCCCGCTGCGGCCAGGACCCGGGGCCCGGGAGGGCAAGCCGTGGGCTGCCCACACAGGCAGAGTTAATGCCCGGGGTTGGGCATTGCGGGAGCCAAGAGGAGCTTCCGGCAGAGCCAAACGTAGAAAAGAAATCTGTTCTTACCCACTGAAGACGCCTCCTGGCCCAGCCACACCGAGCCACTTGGGGAACGGTTGGTGTCTGTGTTGCTGGTCGCCTGGTCCACTGGACATGGCCCCCACCCGAGCACACAGCAGCCATAGGCGTTCAGTGGGAGAGGTCCAGCTCACGCCAGGTTTTCTTTTGTAAACACCTTCAACCCAAGTTCTTCTGCGAAGCGCATTTCAGGAGAGAAACCGGCAGAGGAGTGTGTGTTTCCTATGGCTGCTGTAACCTGTGACCACAAACTCAGTGGCTTGAAACGACACACATGTACAGACGGTCCCCAGCCTGAGATGGCTCCACTTAAAATGTTTTGATTTATGATGTTGGGATAAAGATACGCATTCAGTAGAAACTGTGTTCGAGTACCCACATGGCCACTCAGTTTCACACTGTTAATACAGTATTCAGTAAAGTACATGAGATATTCAACAGCTTATTTTAAAACAGGCTGTATGTTAGGTGCTTTTCCCAGCCGTGGGCTGATGTGAGAGTTCTGAGCACGTCTAAGTGCAGCTCGGCTAAGTTGCCGTGCTCAGGAGATGAGGTGTATTAAACACAGTTTCCATTTGACGACACTGTCAACTTACGAAGGGTTTATTGGGGTGTGACCCCTCCATACATGGAGGAGCATCTGCATTACCTTAAACTTCTGGAGGCCAAAAGTCTGAAGTGGGGCTGTGGGACTGAAATCGGGGTGTGGGAAGGGCTGGCTCCCTCTGGGGGCCCCGTAGGAGAAGCTGGTCTTTTGCCTTTTCCTGCTTCTCGGGACGCCGCGTCCTCGCCCCTCCCCTCCCCGTGCCCCAGCCTCCTGCGTCCATCCTGTGTCGAATTTCCTCCTCGGCAGTCAGATCTCCCTCTGCCTCCTGCTCCCTAGGGACACCTGTGATTGCATTTACGGCCATGTGGATAATCCAGGATAATCCCCCATCTCACAATCCTCAACGTAATCACTTCTGCAAAAGCCCTTTTGTCATGTGAGGTGATGCTCACAGGTTTAGGGGATTAGGACGGGGACATCTTTGGGGGCCATTATTCAGCCTACAACAGAGAGCCTCTTGGTAAACTCGAGGTCAGGGCAGCTGTGCCCAAAGACCCCTGTATCCTTCCTGCAGGATGGGACTCCGGTTGACTACAGCTCCCACGTGTCCCCCCATGACGCCCCTTAGCCATGGAGTAGCAGAGCTGGGAACGTCCAGGTGCAACGCTGTCTGACTGTTGGGGAAACAGCAAGTCGGTGTCGTCGTCGGGCTCGTATGCAGCTCTGCCGGCTCCTACTGGGCATGGTACCCCTGGAATCTAGAAATGAAAGCGGAGATTTGGAAGTGAAATAAATGCGGCCATAGATGGCCCCCTGCGGTGTGCACTGCAGCTTCCGCCTGTGCTGGTCTTGGAACTTTGCGCCTCCCTGAGAAGGAGGAGGGCTCCTTTTGCTCACGTCACTGAGGAAACTTAGGCTCAGGGGGAAGGAACTGTTCCCGCGGCCTCCCTGCAGCCTACACAGGCCAGGGGCTCCCCAGCTCCCCCTCCAGACTTCTCCCACCAGGCTTATCCCGCATGGACTCAGAGTCCCCCATGACTGGGTGCCATTCTTAGTGCCAGGGACGTCCGTGAACGAGGCTTGCTGTCCCTGACGGCATGGCGCTCACTCTCCCACGAATACGGACAGTGGGCACCGAGGCCGGGAGGGTGAGAAGACCCAGGGCAATGTTCTAGCCAGAGGGACTGGCAGAAGCCAAGGCCCCAGAGAGTCTGTTCTTGTCCTGCCCCAGGGCTAGGGGGCCGGGGTGGGCAGACAGGGCGACGAGGGGCTGGGGCACAGGGCTGGAGGGCTGGAGAGTGCTGGAGGGTCAGCCTGCAGCTGGTGTGACATGAGCCTGTTTACGCTTCCTGGGGCTTGGGCTGGAGCACCCCTCGGGCAGGGGCCATCAGGGTCTTGCTCCTGCCTGGCAGACACTGGCTGCGGCAGCTCAGGGTTGGGCCCCACCGAGGCAGAGGAGTGGGTGGGTGGCAGGACCACAGGGGAGGGAGGCACAGACCTGGCAGAGGTGACACCTCAATCCAACAGAGGTGGGAGGAAGGGGCTTTGGAGCCAGAGCAGGTCAGGGACTGACTTGAAACCCGAGTGAGCGTGGGAGGGAAGGGCCCGGTCCGAAAGCTCCTCTCAGCACACGCCGCAGAGTCTCGCGCCCCACAGACTCCTGGGACCTCGTTAAAATGCAGGTTCTGATTCAGCGGGTCGGGGTGAAGCCGGGGAGTCTGGTTCTAAGGAGCTCCCAGATGACACATGAAGCTGGTCCCAGGCACTGTGGGAGGCAGGGAGTCTGTGGCTTCAATCCTTTGCCTCCTGTGAGGCTCCCTGGACCCCCGCAGGACAGATGGCAGGCACCCCATGCCACAGATGGGGACACCGAGGTGCCAAGAAGGGAAGGGAGTTGCCTGAGATGTCATGGGATGGGTGGGGCCGGGGCCCGAGCCTGGGCCGGTCTGCAGCGTCCACCTCTGCCAGGCCATTCCTGGGGCAGGAGCCGCCAGCCCAGCCTCCTCCCAGGGTGAGGTTGGGGGTGTGGCTTCCTAGGAAAGGAGCATCCACGGGCCTGCACAGATCCGAGGGCGGGAGGAGAGTCCTGTGCGTGTCTAATGAGCACCTACGTGTGCCGGAACCTCCTCCGTCCTTGCTAGTGGGCAGCACCCTCTCTCTTCCTCCATGCTTGCAACTCAGGGAAGGCCTGCCACGCTGACGTGGGGGTCCCCAGCAGGGAGGGAGCACCTAGACATGCCTGCTGGGCGGGGGACGCTTTGCTGGATGCGGCAGCCCAGCGACCGTGTCCACAGTCTCATCAGCGTCTCAGCTCTGAGGTCTGCTGCCCGAGAAGCAGTGCCCAGGGGCACCCTAGGGCTCCTGCAGGTGGTGGGTGTTTTCCAGATAGTTGTGTCGTTGCCTCCCAGCGCATGGGTCAACCCGATTTCACCTCACACTGAACCTGCCTCTGCTTCGGCTCAGGGTGGAGGAGTCAGGCAGAGCCTCAAGGAATTGCACCTCCTCCCCTGTGACCCCCAGCCCTGGCCTGGGCGACACTCGGGTGGGCATGCCGAGGGAAGATTTTACCCCCCCGACACATCTAGAAGGACGTGCACGGAATGCACCCTAAAGGACTTGAACTCTCCCCACTCACTGGACAGGCAGGTCACACCACATGTGCAACTGGAGCCTCCAAACCCAGCCAAACGTCCACAGTCATAAGCCCCTGAACCTTCCAGGGTTGCCTGTGGACAACGTAACCTCTGCCCTCTACCTGGAGCACAGGGTCCTGGCCGCCAGGGATGGGGCAGAGTGTGGGTGAGGCAGAGAAGAATGGGCTTGGGCTCAGCCTTGTACTAGGCGTGGACCTTGGACCGGACTCTGTTTCCACGTCAGTAACGCGGGGAGAATCATGTCTAACGGGTGGCACTGCTGAGGGCTGAAAGCGACACTGCGGTGGAGAGCAGTGGCACAGCGCAGGTGCGGGGCGTGACCTCTCTCACAGGTACACAGCGCACTGGCTGTGGTCACTGCTGCAGGACAGGTAGTGGAGGGGACCGGGCAGCCAGGCCACACGGGCAGCCTGTCCCTGCTGCTAGGGGCTCCTGGTTCCCACCGGCTTTGGGTTTGGAAGGAGTGGCTGGGCCAGGCCCGGTGCCACACCTGCCTCTGGGATGAGGTGTCGCTCCCTCTGCCCAGAGCTGGATGACTTCGCTAGCTGGGTCCCCCTCCCACTGCTGCCTGCTCTCTAATCTGGAACCAAAGGAAACCACCGGCTGCGGCCCCGGGCCCTCTCCAGCCACCAGTCCCGTTGCTGAAGGTGTTAAGTATGTTCCGTGTGCAATGCCAGTTTCCTGAGGTGCCAGCTGGTGCCTAAGCCCAGATGGGAAGTCCTCTGTTGTGGGGGCTGCTGGGACCCTGCCAGGAGCTGGGTGGGAAGCAGCCCCCAGGCTGCACGGGCCCAGCGCGTAGCAGGGGCTGACCTGGGAGACCTCCTGGTCCAGCCTCGGAGCTTCAAGATGGGCAGACTGAGGCCCAGAGAGGCCGCCAGGAGTTCAGGGCCCGACTGTCCTGGCACCACACCCCAGGACTGGCTGGGGTCCCAATTCTGTGTCCTCGCTTCCCTGAGAGCCCACTCCAGCCGAGCCCCATGGCCCGGGTGTCCCTGCCCCCCAGGCTGAGCCAGTAATTTCCAGCCATCTGAAAGTAATGAGGAAACAGCTTACGGATGAAATGCCTTTAACAAGAGGTTGTATCTTTCCATCAGTGCTCCTTGCTGTCAAAACATTTCCCGTGGCCTCCCTGGGCTGGGGGAGGCCGGGGAAGCTGCTTTCTCCAGCCTGAGCCTCACAGAGAGGCCAAGGAACCTCCGAGGGCAGGGAGCAGCAGGCTCGGCCTTGGTCTCCCTTGTGTCTCTGCCCCGAGGGTCCAGCCGCCTGTGCAGCCGGGGCAGCTTCCTCAGACCAGAGCCCACCGGGACTCTGTCCAGCACCGCGGCTCCCTGTCGACAGTGGGCTGACGACCGGCTCTCCACTGTCTCAGGCCTCCAGACCCCTCTCAAGAGCTGCCTGGGAGGTATGAGGGAAGTCCCAGGGAGCAGAGGTTAAGTGGCTCCACAGGCCCAACACATGTAGGGCTAGGGCTGGCAGTGGGGTCTTCTCCCCTTGCTCCTGCCCCCTCCCCACTGCAGCCACAGGGCCCAGCACATAGTAGGTGCTCAATAAATACTTGTTGGATGGGTGGGTGGCAGTCTTGCTGCAGAGCCTTTATTTGCGGGTAATTAGGAGTCCTTTGAAGACACACATGAGTCCTGGGCTCAGACAGATAGGGCCACCTGGACCTCCTCAATTCTTGCAGGAACAAGGGATTCAAAGCTGAGGAGTGTGGGCAAGGTGCTGGGGACACAGTAGAGTTGGACACGATCCCTGCCTTTTGGTGGGTCACCGTCCAGCCCACGGCATCCCCTCTGACTAGGTGGTGATGGTGCCTTGGACGAAGTGCCCAGGGCCCAGAGAGGGAGGGACCCGTCCTTCTGGCCAACTGGAGAAGGCTTCATGGAAGAGGTGACATTTGAACAGGCCTTGTAGGACAAACAGGAGTGGGTCAGATGGGGTGGGAACTCTTGGCAGAGAGAACAGCAGTGTGGCAGCATCGGCGTCTCCTGGGAGCAGAGAGAAGTGCTCTGTGGCTGGAGGTTGGGAGTTGGGGTGGGGAGGGAGGGAAGTAAGCTAAGGAGATGCATTGGGATGCAATCTGCCTGGCCAAGGGCTCTGAACCTGATCTTGGGGGCAGTGGGGAGCCGTGGAGGGTTTTATACAGAGGGCATCTGTAGCCCTTCATCTCTGACTCTGCAGCACCCAGCCCAGCTGGTGAATTGTGCAGAGGTCAGATCCAAGTTTATGCCAGGAATTCTGAGCATCCTCGTCTGGGGCACACCGCTAGCTCTCCTCTCCATGTCCTATGAGTTTCAGCTTCTGCAAGTCCCAACACGTCAAGAAACATACTGTTTTTAGTTGTTTTTGTACAGGTCTCCACTTAGTCTGGGAAAGAAAAAAAAGAGAAAGTGTTTTTGTTCCGGCCCCTCTCTTGGGAGTAAAAGGGAATTTTAGGGGAGTGGGCTGCTTTGATAACCCAAACATTTTGCAGAGAACCCAAACACAAGAGAGGAATTCCTGCAGGCTCCACCAGACCCCACACGTGCTGAACGCTGCCTTCCAGGGAGACCTTTTCTTTCTCCCTGGGCGGCCTCATGCCTGCTCTTCCCTCCTGCTCCCCTCCTGCCTGGAGGCTGGGGGTTTTTGGGGGGCAGCTGTGGTCTTGCTGGAGGCAGGCCAAGCCGTCTTCCAGGACCGTTTACTGGCAACTGTGATCCCTCAAACGCAGGTGCGCAGCCCCTCTGCTTCCTAAGCCCGCCCACCGCTCTCGAGGGCATGCTAGTCCCATTTCACGTGTGAGGAGGTTGAGGCTCAGGGAGCAGGCTCCCAGCTCGGGGGCGTGAGGCTGAGACTGGAACGGGGCGGAGCAGCTAGTGCTTCTGCAGCAAGGAGAGGCAGCTGGCCTGGACAGGGCCTGGCGGGGACCTCAGCTGCGGGGGCTGGGGTGCAGACCTGGCTCACGTCTCAGCTCTGCCCCCTCCTGGCCGGGGCTTGGCGAGCATGCCTGGATCTCTCATTGGTGACTTACGGTGGTGACAAGGCAACTTCTCTGCAGTGCTGCATACAAGGGCTCACTTTCTTACCTGGCCTCTTGGACCTGTGACAATCACGTGGTTCCATGTCCTGATGTGCCCTGTCATCCGAGGGTGCCAGATGCAAGGCCTCCCACCCCTGTGTCCTAGCCGATTATTCCTGGAGGGCATGGGACCCCTCTCCTCCCACCGAAGAGACTAGAAAATCCAGATACGGCCCTTCCCACCTTTTTGTGATCTCCTGTTGAAATTTCAGGAAGCCATCTGCTCTGTTGAAGGGAGGTGACAGCATCCAGGGGTGGTTCAGTGACACTTCTCAGCTTTTGGGAGTGGGGGTCCTTTGCTTCCGTCAGCACTAGAAAGTACTAGGGTTGCAGCCTGGGTCTGGGCCGGGGAGATTAATGTGAGCAGGTGGACGAAGGGCTCTTGTCTGCAAGGATGGGGTCTCCAGGGTCATGGGACTTCCTCCCAGAGTCTCTTTGGAAGTGCCAAGAGAACTTCCATGAGCTGTGCCCCAGATGCAATCCTGAAACCACAGCAGATGTCAGCTTCCAGAATTTATAGGGACTTGGTGCTTTGGGCTCAGGGGCCATGTCCTCATGGAGCTGGAAATGGATAGACTGGGGTCTGAGTCCAGGTTCTGAGAGCCCGTGGGCCTGTCGCTGGGCTGCTCTGAGCCCCAGCTTCTCGTCTGAGAAGCAGGAACCATAGCTGCCTTGCACAACGTGGTTGTGGGACTTCACTGCGCTGACCAAAATCAGAGGGCCGGGCCTGCGCCAGGAGCGCAGTGCACAGTCGTGGCTGAGAGAGAGTGGCTGCTCAGTGTGACGAGGTCCCATTCTGCACAGCAGAGGCCATGTGGTGTCCCCGGCCTGGAGACTCCTCGGAGGCAGGTGTTTAGTCTGGCTCACAGGAGGGATTTCAGTTCGTGGGTTGCGTATTCATCCACCCAGGAGGGTTTACTAAACCCCTGCTCTTGTGGGAGAGCACCGACAGCACTGAGCCGGAGGGCTGCGTCCTGCTCATTTGGAACGGACCCCTGTCGGTGGAGAGAGGCGCCAAGCGAAGAGTCGCACAGGGGTTATCTGGTGACCAGAGTGGTCAGTGCTCGGAGGAAGGACAGGATGCCAGAGTGGATACCGGCGCCGGGCAGGGAGGCCTTCCCGAGAGAGAGGGGACCTTTAGACACGCTCGGCAGAAGTTCAGGCCGAGTGGGGGCAGAGGTTCCAGGGAGCAGGGGCTGCACGTGCAGATGCCAGAGGGGACCAGGAGCCGGTAGGAGGTCAGGTGGCTGTGAGGGGGTGGTGGCAGGTCACTCAGGCCTTGCAGCCACAGAGGGACACGGACTTCGAAGATCGTGAGGTGCCCCTAAAGGGTGCTGCGCCTGCAGGACGGGCCAGCTTTGCTTCCTGGCCGCAGTGTGGAGAGCCCTGGTCAGGGGCCGAAGCCTCGTCACGGCAGGAATCCCAGCTGCCCTCGGCATCATGTCGGTGAAGGCCTCGCTCCTCGGCAGAGCGCGCCCCTGCGAGCCGGCCCTGTGCCTCCACGGCTGCCCCCTCCCGTCGCCCGGCTTCTGTGGCTCCCCTTCCCTTCCTCATGAGATCAGGGCTCCCTGGCGACCCCACTGCCCTCTGTGGAGTCAGGTTCCTGGGTCCCTGCAGGTGTCCTGCCGCTGCCTCTGTGTCCCCACTGCCTTGGAATTGGGTCCCTGCTAGGTTTTGAGCTCACCGGTTACAGCACATGGTCAGCGCCTGGAGGGCATCGGCTGAACAGGTGGGTGAGCAGGTGGCGTGCTGGGCTGTCCACCTCACACCGCACAGACCACGCAGACGACAAGGTCATCTGCTCCGGTTCTCTGTACTGTGGGCAGCTGAGGCCCAGAGTCACCCGGCAGGGCCAGGCGGGCAGGGCTCTTTCTGGGCGCTCTCCTGCCCGCCCCCTGCCCACACCCGTCTCCATCCCTCCGCTGGTGCAGAAAATGCTAATGCTCTCATTTATTCGTTAAGAATTAATTTTAAAATATTTTATGCAGCTCCTCCATCACAGTTGGAATCCATTTAATTAATCCCAAGTGGGAGGACACCAGGCAGCTGCCATAATTGGTTACAATTCCTCTGCAAGGCTGTTTCGAAGCTGAGCTCCCAGGCGCGCAAGGCGCCCTGGGCCACAGCACCGCAGAAGGTGCGTGGCTGGTGCCTGGGCTACAACGCGGTCGCTGCACCAGGGAGCTGTTGGTCTCCACGGTACAGCTGAGGACACTCACAGACCCCTGGCCCGGGTTCTGGGGCAGAGCCTCCCAGGAGCACCTGCACCCCTGGGCCCAGGTGGGCTCGTCCATTCTGCCTGGAAGTTATGGAGACAGCTATGGGGGGAGCACCTCCCTGGTTGCTCCTTGGTTTAACCCGTGTGACTCTGATGCCTCATGTATACTGCTGGGGGTCAGTGACGTGGTGTCAACTGCCATGGTGCTGTGGTCTGGATTTGAGTTGAGGGCCTGTGAGTCTGGAGGCAGGAGGGGACGCTTTACTAGGGAGAAAATCCAGCCCGTGGAGTACTGCCCTTTCTCTCCCCTTCCCGCGCACAGCAACTCGGGGTGGGGACCAAAGCTTTCCACTGGAGAAGCGGCTGTAGGAGCGGAGGCCTGGGCAGTTGTGACATGACCCAGTGGTGTGTGCAGGAACGTGGGCTCCTGACCGAAATGTGATGGGGGCGTTGTAGCAGACGGCTGGGGCTGCACAACCAAGCACCGCACGTTCCATGGCTTGAATAATACATTTATTCTTGGACCGTTCTGGAGGCCAGAAGCCCGGGATCAAGGTGTCAGCAAGATCACTTGTTTCCTCCTGAGGCTGCGAGGGAGAACCTATCCCAGCCTCTCCCCTGCTCCTGGGGGGGTGCCGGCATCCTCGGCTTTCATCTTCGTGTGGTGCTTTCCCTGTGTCCGCATCCGGTTTTCCCCTTTCTGCAGGGACACCAGTCACACTGGGGTGGGGCCCACCCTAATGACCTCACTCCAGCCTGATCTCTTCTGCAGAGACCCTGTCTCCAAATACAGTCGCATTCTGAGGTCCTGGGGTTAGGACTTCAACGTATGAATTTTTAGTGACACAATTCAACCCATAAAAGGGAGAAAGCTGAGAACCAGCTCAGACGTTTTCATATTTGCAAATTCCAGGACTGGGGAGTCTTGGGAGGAAGGTTCTGAAGGGTGAGATCTATAGGGAGGTGCTGAGAGAGGAGCCCCCGGCCCAGGGCTGACCACAAGCATCATGGCGACGGCTGGCGACGGACTGGCCACGTTCTACAGGGGAAGACCCTGAGGCTCAGAGAGTCAGGGCTGGCGAGGGCCCAGGTGGTCATAAGAAGGACTCTAAGCTGAACAGCCACTTATTCAGGGCCCATGGGGTGCTGGGCACCGTGCTGGGACTGCCAGGCTGCCTCTCCAGACCCAGCTGGTCCTGCACGATGGGCGTCCTTATCTTTATCCTGTAGGTGTGGAACCAAGGCTGAGAGGAGCAGATTTGTAATGCTCCAGGCTGCACAGTTAGTAAGAGTCTGAGCTGGGACTTGAACCCAGGCCTGTAGGACCCCAGGCTCCTCCCACTACACAGCTTAGCTCATGTGATGGAGTGTGAACATGCAACCCAGCGTCAGCATTGGGGGCCGGGCTGGGTGGGGCCCAGGTGGTTCCCAGAACACGAGATATTCAGTGCTAAAACCAGGCCAGGCCAGGCCAGGCCAGGCAGATGGGGACAGTCAGTCACCCTGGCCGGGGCAGAGTTCCTGCATCTGCTAGTGTTTGTGGACTCCTGCCCTGAAAGATGCCGGCTTCCTCCTCCTGGAAGGCGCCGCCGATACGGGCTTTGAGTCTGCGTGGGCTTCCTGCCGGGGCTCCACGGGTCAGAGGGGACTTCTCTGTGAGGAACTAGCTCTAGATATTCCTTCGGAGCCCGCGCTGGGGCGATGTGTAACTTGCGCACCTGTAGGCAGGAACTCCTGAGCGCTTGCAAATCCCTCCTCCTTGCCTGAAGGCAAGACCAAGGCAGAAGAGAACGTGTCAGTCGACGGGGGTCCTGGCAGCATCTACTGACATGCCCTGGTCCCAT
>CAUYSK010064196.1:0-18598 GCA_963575035.1 Avahi laniger | reverse complement strand
TTTTTTTTTTTTGAGACAGAGTCTCACTCTCTTGCCTGGGGCGAGTGCCGTGGCATCAGCCTAGCTCACAGCAACCTCAAACTCCTGGTCTCAAGCAATCCTACTGCCTCAGCCTCTCGAGTAGCTGGGACTACAGGCATGAGCCACCATGCCCGGCTAATTTCTTCTATATATATTTTTAGCTGTCCAATTAATTTCTTTTTCTATTTTTGGTAGAGGTGGGGTCTCACTCTTGCTCAGGCTGGTCTCGAACTCCTGAGCTCAGAATGATCCGCCCACCTCGGCCTCCCAGAGAGCTAGGATTACAGGCGTGAGCCACCGCGCCCGTCCTTAAGAATACATATTCTTATGTAAGAAATGCAAATGATATTCTTTGAAATATTTATGCCATCTTAATTCAAAACTAACAAACAAAAAAACCACTTCATAATTCTTCTCTTTGTCCATTATTACCATTAAGGGTGAAAAGGGGAGGGAACAACCAATAATTTGTTAATGGTTTAGTAGAGAAATGCCAGGTTAATTAAAACAACAACAGAAAAAGGCACCATGTTTCCTAAGATTTACTACCATTTTATTGAAGGGCAAACTTTCTTTAAAATTCCAGATGTGAAATTGCCTTAGGAAAATTCCGATGCTGTTGTGGAAAATGCAGTGAAGGTCTCCAACAGGACGCTGCTTGTCTGGGTCCCCCAGCCAGCGTTAGCCTGGGCCAGCAGATGCCAGCTGCGAGAGGGCGCCGGACCCCCGGCCCAGGGAGGAGCCTTGCTGCTGCCTTTGGGTTACTAAACTACAAAGTAACACTCTCTTTTAAAAGTCTTACAGAAGGTAATACAGGGCTATTTCTTGGCTTGCATGAACTTATTTTCTTTTAAAGAACTTCATTTTCCTGTAGAGAAGCTAGAGCTGATAAATATGTGGATGATACGGTATGAACCTCGGCCCAAAGGCGCTACACTGAGAAAGCAAAGAACACTGCTGAATGGGCAAAGACAGTGAATTAGTTAATTTCCTTAGTCAGTCAAATAGCTAGCAAACCGGCAGTAAAAAAAAATAAATCCAAACTGACATTTAATACCAAATTGCATGATTATATAAAGTTTTCATCTGCAAGAAGTCCTAGCTTTTAGGTCTGCCATATAGAGTGTAGATTCTCATAGAAAATTAAGAGGTTGGAGCTCTAAGAAATTTGAAAAAGGAGTACTTTTACTTCCAAAAAAATCAACAATGAGCTCAGACCTCTGTGAAGGGCCAGACATACGTCGAAATTCCTACAAAGAAGTCACTTTTTCTTCCTTGTCACTACCATCACATCTCGTTTCAAACTGTTTCCTTGTGGCTTTTAGAAAACAGCATTAACCTGTACAAGCCATTTGAGCTGTCAGAGATCTTGAATTCAGAAGAGTTATTTTGATGTCAAGGTGCTTAACTGAACCCTCCTAACTAACATGGACCAAAATAAAACCCACTCAAGACTTTCCATGCTAAGGTAAGTGTCCTGGTCTTTCTTTCCTTAACTACAGGCAACTGACCGATCCCTTGTCTCTGGTATTGATTCTACCTGATTTCACTGATTAGATAGGTCTTTATCAAGTTCCTACAGCAAGGAGAGGTCACGTTACAGGTGTGAAGTTTGGAGTCTCTGCTGAAGGGTTTTATATGATACATAAACTGTAGGCAAATAAAACAATTCCATCCATGCATCCTAAACATTATTTCATGAAATTAACATTTTAACCAATAGTTCTCCACACACTGGAAAACTCAAGGTGGAGAATTGAATTTTTAGATACTGCAGATAATTGGGAAATCTCCTTTCAATATTTAGGTATTTGTATTCTTTGAAGTCAGTGTGCAAACTTATACCATTTCTATTGTCTGTGACTATTTGTTGGACAGGGTGGATAGAGAGAAAGAGGGTAGGTGAACCAATTCTCCATAAAAGGCTAGCATTTATTATTTCTATATTTTACTCTGGACTATGCAGTTATTCAGTTACTTCCGTGCTTTGCCATGGCTGAAGTCAGTATCTCCAACCTTGGGCATCACCTCACATGTGGCTACCACTACTCACAAAGAAGGTTAGGCAAGCATGGATGTGCGTCTGATTCTAGAGAAAACACCCCTTAATCTCGTCAGGTCAAAATCCTCATCTTAATGCAGAAAAACAGATGCATTATTGAGAGTTCTGATAGCTATCAAGAATATTGCTAACTTTGGTTAATAATATAAAAAATATTAATAGAGTCTTATCTATGCTTAAATAGAACAAAAATGTCTTACAGGACTTGTGATGCCTGAAATGCTATAAATCTCTGAGGACAGGTTATATTCTTCCCACTTCCTGAGGCATTTGTCACAATTCCAGACAAGATTAGAATGAGATAAGCCTCAGAAATTTTTGAGGATACTAGAAAAATCATGTTAGGGAAGTGGCTTGAAGGTTAGACTTTATCAAACCGACATCCTTCAAATGCCTACCACTAACAAGAAACTGTCATCTGCTGTAGCAAGACGGTGGAAACTGAGCCAACAATGGACTATATATTTAGTAATAACCTTTATTCTCTTTTCCTTTGTTGTGTGTGTTGTGAGAAAAAATAACACAATAGGAAAGTGGCAAGTAGACAAAGGCATTTTTCATTATGAATGGACCTTTCTAACCCCTTCCAGTCCTTTCTCTGACCTTCATTCTTCCACCAAACTTTCCTGTTACTCCACCCAAGTTTTTCTTCCAAATGCTATTTATTTCTATTCCAGTTAACTTATGAATTTTTGTAACAGTCATAGAATAGTTCACCGATGGAATTTATCTTCTGTGGATATGTGTTTTCAAATGTGCTCTTTACTGTAGAAGGTTAAGCTCTATTCTGCCTAAGAACTAATGAACTAATTTGGCTTAAATTTAGAGGTCACATTTTTAGAAGGCCAAAATAGTTTTTAACAAGCTAATATGCATGTTATTAACACAAATCCTCCCTAGAGACTTTGTCCGAGTGTAAAATGAAATTTATCTTATTTTCCATTTTGTATGCCCATTTTTAATGATAATGACCCAATGCTTATATACGGTAACTATGAAATGTCACATCTAAGGCTAGCCAAGCTATATTTCTAATTAAGTGTCACACTGAGAGTTTGTTATAGTCGTTGAACTACCATCTTATGGCTACTCTAAGGAAAATCGGTAACAGCGTAATGTCCCACCCATTTTCAAATCAATCAAAAGGCAAAGATACCTTATTTTTTATAGTAGAATATTAAAAGTATATATGCTAACATGGTAATATTACAAAAGGAAAGATTGGGACAGGGAGGGAAACCTCACTAGAGATTGTATAAAAAACACTGAAATTCAATTTGACGATGTAAAAGATATTAATGACACGTTTAAAAAGACTCAAAATGTTACTTACATATCAAGACTAAAGGAAGGTAAGAAAAATTGCAAAGGTACTTCAAAGCAGCAAGTAAAGTACTAACTACAATGAATTCTGAAATAAAGCATCCCTGGAAGATATCTTAAAAATAAGTAAGAAAAAATTAGAACTAACAAATGACAGAAATGAGATGAATAAATGAATGAATGACTATAAGAAAAAAAGATGTGATGATTCAATTACAAATAGACAAGGAAGAACCAAAGCAAGGCAGAACAACTGCGGCCAGATATACAAAGATAAAACGTAAATATCAATTTTGTCATGTGGAGAAGAGATGTTGACATTCTCGTTATCTGAACAGTGGTTTCAGTAACCCTAAATCACAAAAGGAAAAGAGAAAAAATAAATTATATGAAGGTGGAAGAAACTTTACTGCTAAGATAGTTTGATGTAGATTCCTGTCCAGAAACACTGAATCACCAACAAAGACACAGCTTACATTTAAGTTTTAGCAGATTTAACTAAAAAATTAAAATTGTGATCAGGACAATTTCATGGTTCCGGAAGATAAAGAGCTGACTTACCGTCACAAATAAAACCTTGCCTGTGGCATGCCAAGTTCAAGCAGGATGAGTAAGAATTTTGACTTCTTTTTTCACAAACCACATAAATACTGGAATATTTTTAAAACCCCAATCATTTTTTTTTTGCATTTATCTGCAAGATCTAATTATGGACAAAGAGAAAAACTGATCAACTGTTTGACATTTAAAAAGACTATAGACAAGGAGAATATATAATCTATTTGCAAACCGAGATTCTTTTAAAGTACAATGGGTGCAATTAATAATTATGTTGGGACTAGGGGCATAAACCAGGATGTATGGTCACCCTAAGTATGGAGCAATTTCTCAAGTGAAATAACATCAAGCCAATTTGACTTATCAGGCCTTCCTTCTACCACTATGAAAAATGTCTCTTTCCAAAAACACTATCGAAATCTTTCTTGAGGTCACATTTTAAAATCTAGGAATACCACCATTTCCCAAACTTCACTAAAGGATTCAAAGAAATATCTTTGGAAGACTTAGTTCTAAAAGGATTTAATTAACTTCTTTTTTTTTTCCCGGTCAATCTCAGAATTATTTGGATTCCGGAAGTCCTAGTGGAATGTAAACAAAAGCAAAAGGATATGTTTACTGGCATGCATTCAGATGTGGAGCTCAACACCACTGGCAATAAAGAACAATAATTCAATTACTGCAAAGGGGATTAACTTGCATTTAATCTGCATTTATTTAAATATTGGGGCAGGAACCCTAGTACTAGCAAACTGCAAATAAACAAAGATTTCTAAAAACAGTTAACCTAGATACCCACATGTTTTCAAAAATATCATTCATAAGTATCTGAGTCAGCATAGTCAGAGACTAATACTAATACTAATAACTTAATTGGGTTCCCAGATTCACAGAAATCTAAGCTGCCTGTGGAAATCCCCAGTGTTGTGGGAGCGGCCGCTCTCCCTGGGCCCAGGGAACAACTGGCCAGCACAGCCAGCCCGTGGGGATGTCTGAGGAAGGGGGTGGCTGTCAGCTCCGGAAGTTTTGAAACACGGGCTTCTTCAAACTCTAGCCCAGGCGCGTTAGAGAGATGGGGAGAGTGGCGGCTGGAAGGAAGGAAAGGTCCTGGGTCACATAAAGAACCAAGAGACTTAAGAAGTACTTCTCTCTCAAGAGGGATGTGTTTTGGGGAAAAGGGAAGTAGAGCAGGGACATGGGAAGCAACTGTCCCACCCTGGCACCCTTGTCCCAAATTGGTACTTTTTCAAAGGTCACACAGACGATGATGAGCTGGCATTAAATAAAGCAGCATGAAATTTAGGGAACACAGGGACAGGGAAAAGGTAAACAAAAAGGGAGTCTTTTTATGGGTTCACGCCCCCAACACCAAAGCTGCAAGTCCTTCTCCGAGGTACAGCCTGGCCAGTCCTGCGGTTTTACCTGTTTGCTACTGTATTTGTTTACATCTGCTTTGTTCTTTTGCTAATTGCTTTTCATCCATACCCAGGTTCCCGACCTTCTTTTTCTCTTTTTAGACCACTGCTGACCTCAGCCAGGATGCCACAGGCTGCTGAGAGCAGGCTGCTGAGGGAGGGCAGGGCTATGGACCGAAGGAAGAGCCAGGCTGTCCTCGCGGGCTGCAGCGGCTGCTCCCAGCCTCTCGCTGTGACGTCTGATTCAGTGACTACTATTTTCACCTAGAACAAGGGATGGGGAAAAGGGGGCAGCAAAAAGTGGCTGTGTCCTGCAGGATACATGGGACAACGAAATGTGGCCTGTGTGGGGAGATGGTCAAAGGCGAGGGAGAGGCTAGCGGGAGACTGGGAGAGAGGGGCAGAGCAGGCTGGGGGCGCCCATAGGGGAAGCACAGTTGGAACAAAGGCGGGCATCGTGAGATCCCATTCCAGACAGAACGCTCTGTGTTGTGGAGGAGGCGAGACTGGAGGCCAGAAACCTGGATCCATGTGGATTAGTGAACTGGGATAAAAGACAGAATGGACAGAAGGGATGGCTGGTTCCAGAAATGTCCAGGAGGTCACTTAGATGGGACTTGTGGTTGAATGAATGTGAAAAAGAGAAGAGGAGCTGAGGATAGCATCCAGCATTCTAGTTTGGATAACTAGGTGGCTTCTGAAGCTACCATCCTAGAAGGATATATGACGGCAGAGAAGGTTGGAGGCTGGAGATGGCTGCAGCAGCCCGTGAAGGGAGCTGCGTGCGGGAGCACACTGCTAGAGTGGACTGGACCTGTGCAAGGAGACCTGGATTCCAGTCTGGCTGCTAATATTTAGTAACCGTGTGACCCACGGTGATTCTCTCAACCATCTGGAACCTGCTTCTCCATTTATAAAGTGAGACAGTTGACCCACAGGTTTGTTATCAGGCTTAAATGTGTATAAAAGTATTCTTCAACTCTGAATCTTTAATTGAATGAAAGGACCTCTCCCTGGCCCCCGCCCCCAACCCCGATTCATCAAAACATTTTGTGCTAATTTGAGCCAGGAACCAAAGATAAAGAAGCAGACAGTGGCTCTCACTGCGGTTGATACAGCCATCCAGGTCCGGTGTCCCTAATTTGGCTCCTCACTTCAGAAACATTTATTCGCTCATTAAGTAAAAAATTTTTGAACCATTATGAGATGCATGGTTCTAAAGCAGAAACTCAAATAAGATCATTGTTTCCTCAAGGTCCTCAAAGTTCAGGGTGCAGAAAATAAAATATAAAGAGATGAATGATAGTATGTGCTGAGCACTGTAACGGAGGTGTGAGTCTGAATGCATTGGACGGATGGCATGCCATCCTTACAAAAGTGCTAGCTAATCTCCTTACTATTCTGATTTTTGTATATGAGGGGCAAATAAATCATTGCTTCTATTTTAAATAATTATTCCCACTAGAACTAAACTGGCCTCATGGGAGATCAACATACCTTAAGAAAATGTCCAGCAGATTTAGCCCTTGCACCGTTCTTTAAAGCTTTTCATATCAAGCATACAGAGATTGTCAATCCAAATGATCTGTTGATGGGTCAATGCTCCTTGATGGATATAATTGATCATTGAACAAATACTGAATATGCATTCTGTGCCAGGCATTTTATTAAGGGCAGGATTCACTCTTTAATAATCCCCAATATCCCCCAAAAGTCTACACTGACTCCTTCTGAATGGAACTGCACTCGTGAACTTCCTTTATAAAAGCTACTAGAGTACAGCCTGGTATAGAGATTTGCAGTCTTGCAAGATTATTTCTGGAGTATTTCTCAAATGGAATTAAACTTTTGGTGTGGTGTTATTAATTTTTAAAAATACTTCATTTTTTTCCCAAATCACATTCTTCTCTACTTATAGTATAAGAACACCAATTCCCAAATGACATCAATGTCTAGGACAGGAGGTAAAAAGTATCAAGGTTATTATCTTTAGGTGGGATATGCATTCTTCTTTAAACACACATACACAGATGAATAGCTCATTGAGAAACATTATAACCCCTGCAAACCTTCATCTCCAACTTTACAATCCAATATTTATAATTCCTGATAATGTGTGATTTGCACATCTTTGGTGTTTCATAAATGTTCATTGTGAATGGAATCTGGTCCAATAAGCACCAGCCTGGAGATGAAACTAAAGAAAATAAATTGAACATGTAAGTCATCCTTGAGATCTACCTAGAATTTACTAATATGCATAGAATCATTTTCAATATGCTTTGGAAAATTGGAAACACTTTTTACATTATTTTAAATGACAAAGGTCCCAAAGCATAAATACTGCGTAACATGAGAAAGCACACAGGCAAGGTGCAAGGTGGCAAATACACTTGATGGAAAAAAATGAAATGACAGTAAGCAGTATTTTTAAGAAGCTCATCTTAGATCAGCAAAGCAATCGTACTTTATTATGTGCATTTAAAAAACTCTATTATAATGCAGAAGAAATATACTTTTTGAAAAAAAATAAACAGAAGGGAAAAAAATCCATAATCCATAATTCCATCTTTTAGAGACCAACATAGACATACAAACCCAAACACAGTGAGTACATACTCTTCTCCATAAAAGAATGATCACACCCTAGAGACTATTTTATAATCTGCCTTTTCCACATAAATATGTCCTGAATATCTTTTTATACTACTTTACTTCTACATCTTTTTATTTTTAACAGCTGCATAATTTTCCACTTCATGGCTATACCATCATTTTTTCCCTGGTTTTTAACGTCTAAAAAAAGCTCTCTGACAGCATCTTGAAATGTAAAGTTAAAACAGGCAACTTAGTAATTAAATCAGTTCAGCAATAAACTTTTAAAGTATATACAGAATCATTTTTAATTTCAAAGACAAAATTCTATACTGTGACATTAAACTACATAATGCCTTTAGATTCGCAATTTTTATGAAGCAGAGTTCAAGCCTAACTTTATTTGGAACAGAGATAATGCATTTATTTTAAGAAAGGAAAGGTCATTTCAAGTTTGTTTAAGACTGCCATCTAGTGCCTCCTTTCTTCCTGTTGGATGTGGGAAGATTTCTGTGAACAAGTCAGTTTAAGAAGGATATTCTATATTTAACTATCTGGACTCATTAACTCAGGTTTTAGATACCAGTAACCTTTTCTGGCTTGTATTTCATTCTCATGGTACCAGCTGCGCCGATTAAGGAAATCAATGGTACTGTTCAGCAGTTTTAGAGAAAAAGTGAGGCACAGACTTAAAGGAAGAAGCAGTCATTTATCATCCTTTGCTGACCTATGCAATTAAACGTGACCCTCAAAACAAGACAAATTAACTCCTTTGTGGTGACATAATCGCTGGAACAGATGGATCAATAATGGGAACATATCACTCCAGCAAGCTTCATGTTTAGGATGACCAATGTGGCATTTGGAAATTCTGCTTGGAATGGTATAGCTGAAAGATTATGTCATCAGCTAAATAGCACAGATTCTGAAATTAGAGATCCACAGACAACACCTGCTATTGACTAATCATTGACTGACTCAGGGCATTCCTTTGTGAATCAATGCAAAATCAATGTCCCAGTATGGTGTTAGGTGGCAATGTGCTAATAGACAAGAAAACGTTCAAGGAAGGCAAAGCAGAGTGGCCTCAGTCTTATAAGCACATTAGTCAGTCCAAATTGGAATAGTGCCCAGACACCTGAGTGGTTATGTCCACCTACCTGAACTACCTTGGATGTTTCAATGAGATACAGCTCCCTGCCTTGAATCATAAATTTTTACTATGCACTATTAAACAATTTTCATATTCCATGCTTAAGTAACTGCCTTCCAAATGGGGTATGGAATGATTTTTTGATAAAATTCACAGGAGTCCTAAAGTATGAAAGAAGTTGTACTGGTTTTAGATAAAATTCCATCTGGCAGCTCAACTTATCAAGACATTTATTTGATTTCATCAGCTCACAGAATTATGATTAGGCAAATTTGAATGGTGCTCATATTTTCTAGCTTATTCACAAGTAAAAGAGATCCTTTAAGAAATTTCTTTCATATTTATTTCAGTGGATTTCCAAATCCAAATGTGCATCTTAAGTAAAAAGTTTCATATTCAGTAAGTTCTTAAAAATTATTATATAACCTTTACCATATCTAATCAAAATAAAGAAGAAAATATTTAGTCTTAAAGCACATATTTTGTATATCTGGAAGATTATTTTCACAAGTATTTACATATTAATGTCAACAATAATTCGGTTTAATTGAATGTGCAATAGTTTGTGTGACTTTAACTTTGATTCCAAAGGTTGTCTTAGCAAATACAAAACCTTTAATTTCCTAGGCTTTATTACACAAATCCGCTTAGATTGCCTGTCAAATTTCACCTTCATCTAGCCACTGAGAAATAGAGTAAAGTATAGCCTGTTTGAACTGTGAAAGGCAGTAAACATAATGAACAGGTAATTTTTCTCACATGTTAATATTATAAAAGAAAAAAATGCAAATAATTTGTGCTTCTTCCTATTATGGATCTGGTATGAGTTTCAGAGTCAAAAAAAGACCAGCAAAAGAGATTTTATGAAGAGATATTACAGGAATAAAATTACTTACAGGCTATTTTCTCCTCCAAGAGAATACAAAAAGACACTAATAGAAAAAGAAAATGCCCATGTAGCTTATATTGTAGAGTTGATTAAAACAAAATCCTTCAAACCAGCCTACAGGCAGGTGAAACCACCCAGCACAAACTCAGGCTTTATCTAAAGCTGGTGGGGATCCGGCCGCAACCTGCAACCAGTCCTGGGGCTGGCCTTGTCTGAAGAAGCAGATGAACTCCCTGGTCCCAGGCCTTGAGCTTGGAAAAAAAAGCAGGGATCCTGATGGCTTTTCAGATCCACCTGGTGAGATGGAAGCTTGCACTTGGTTTTATGGTGCAAAAGGAACTAACAGGAACTCAGGTGTCCTGGGTGTACAGGTACTGACGGTAACACACAGTCTCACAAAAGTCATTTACCATCACTGCGCATCAAAGGCTTATTTGCTAATTGAGGTCAATCACCTTTCCTCCCCACTTCAGGTGTACGTGTAGGAGCACATTCCCAGCCCTGCCTCACTACACAGTAAAGTTCTGAAGGATGCAGATCACAGTTTTATCACTGATCTCTCTTTATCTTTTCCTTCCACCCCACCATTCCTTTTCCTATAACATAAAGGACTATGTCTACATTATGTTTCTTCAATAAGTAGTTGTTGAATGAATAAAGCCATGAGAGAGAAATTTTAAGTGTAAACAATTTGGGCAGATTTCATATTACAATTAACCTTAAAAGATACATAAACATTTGCAAGTTTAAAAAGTTAATACTAATATCCCAGATGGTCTTCATCTATACTTTGGAACATTTAAACACAGAAACGTTGTTTAAGGCCAGGTGCGGTGGCTCACGCCTGTAATCCTAGCACTCTGGGAGGCCGAGGCGGGCGGATCGTTTGAGCTCAGGAGTTCGAGACCAGCCTGAGCAAGAGCGAGACCCCCCCCCCCCCCGTCTCTACTAAAAACACAGAAACAAATTAGCTGGACAACTAAAAATATATAGAAAAAATTAGCTGGGCATAGTGGCGCATGCCTGTAGTCCCAGCTACTCGGGAGGGTGAGGCAGAAGGATCCCTTGAGCCCAGGAGTTTAAGGTTGCTGTGAACTAGGCTGACCCCATGGCACTCTAGCCCGGGCAACAAAGTGAGACGCTGTCTCAAAAATAAATAAATAAATAAATGAAAATACATAAATAAATTAATAAGAAACATTGTTTAAGAAAATATATCTTTAATACTTGTTTTTCTTATTTTAAAATTAACATGCTTATAGCCTAAATTTCAGAAAAATTTGAGAAGGGCACAAAGAATAAAACCATACCCATTCCTCTCCTAAGCACCAAGAAATAAACCACGACTAACATTTAGCAAATACAAAATCTTACAGAGTTAGCAGGCCACCCATGCAGAGCATCAAACCCAAATCACCCGAGTTTCCTTAGATCCAGCTTAGGGTTGTCAATTTCTTACATGTTTAAAAAAGGATTTTTTTATCAGTTAATCCAGGGATTCCCTTGAGCATTGGAGGATTGTTTCACCCTAAATAAACTTAGTGGCTCCTGATTGCTAATCAGATTGTACTCACACTGAGAAATTTAATGGCTGATTAAATAAAAATACTCTGTGGAGAAATGAGAGTAATATCTGAGGGCTGCTTTAAAATATTGGAGCAAAATAACAGAATTACCTCAATGGGCATTATCATCAAGCCAGGACCACTAAAAGATGTGCTTGCCAACTAGCCCAAAGGACAAGCATAAGTTCAGGGGAGACAGTTCTCCCCTGGGTTTCTTTAGAATCACACTCAACAGGCCCCTCTTCATTTTTCTCTGTATTGACTCTATCTGGCCAACTGCAATTGTGATTACACCATCCGTTTTCCTTAACTCATAGGAGTTAAGTTGTTAGCTTCTACAAACAGGTGACTTCGACATTGTTCCCAAAGATTGGGAGCCTAAAGTATTTTATCTTAAGAAAAAAGAAAGGTGAAGCACAGGCAATAATTCTTTAAAATTATTATGTGCAGTGATGGATGCACAATCATGAAGATTCTCTAACATAGCCAAGGAAGTGATAATATTCCTAAATTTAGGACCAAGGAGAAAAATGTATTATTATTTCTTTCTCGATATTTGTATAGATCTCTCCTATCTGTGGTTTTCAAGCTGTGTTCAAGGATCAGGAACCTTACCTGCCTGCAAGGCGACAGGGGAACGTTGAGAAGATGCGGCTACCACCACAAGCTTGGCGTTGCTAGGTAGAATACAGGATGCCCAATTAAACTTGAATTTCAGTTAGACAACCAATAATTTCTTAGGGACAAGCAATATTTGGGACACATTTATACCAAAAATTTATTCATTGTTTATCTGAAATTCAAATTTAACTAGGCATGTTGTGCGTGCGTGTGTGTGTGTCTGTAAATATGGTAGCCCTATAACAAACTCCTTTTACATCTCCCAACAAAAGCAACCCTACTTTACATGCTAGGGTTCCAGATAGTTTTTGAGAAAAGTCTTAAACTAGCAAAAGAAGTTTGAAAACTGCTTGGCTAGATGAATATGGCCAACATTCTGAACCCTACTGTCTGTGGACTCCTATCAATAAAGCAAAGTACATCTGGTTGTTGTGAAAATTAATTAAAGCTTGTAAAGCTCTTTGAAATTGGCATGTTCAGCCACATATGCTACAAAATATTTATCACATGCCAGACTGCCTGAAAACATACTGATTGCTCAGTGAACAACTAGATGGGAGAAATTCTAAAAGATGTTAAATCAATTTTAATATTATCGCATTGAAGAATCACATCTTAAAACACAGCAGAACCTTCCAACCTAGGAAGCGAGTTTACCTTTGAAAAACAAATAAACATGATTTGCTTTTAAAAGTACAGTACTTTATATTGTTATGGATTTTTTCAGCTGAATCCTAGGGAGATTTTTGGTTTGTTTTTTTTTTTTTAAGCAGTAATTCAAGAAGTAACAGTCAGGAAATGAAGAAAATAGTTCATCTCCTATGAGTCTATTGTCTGCTATTCCTGTTTGGGTAAGGTTTTTTAAGATTAAAAAAAGGTTTTCTGAGAACAAAATAGAGATACCAACACAATAAAATACACCTAGAGCCCACTTGGTGACAGGAGGGCTTCTTTTTTTTCTCCAACCATTAGCTCTCATGGAAAGCTCCTACAGTACTAAAGCAAATGTCATAAAAGTATAACATTCATTATATAATGTTGTCTAAACACTTGAGGCTGAAATTCAAAGCTGGAGGTGAAACTTAAGAGCAAACAAGTATAAAGACACAAGTATAAACACCTAGTAGGTTGGCCAGGTAAATGTCATATCTAAGGAGGAAAACACAGAGCTCTTATTCAGAAACTTAAAGCTAGCCACAGAGAAGAAAAGATTGGATCACAATGAAAGTTATAAAAATTCATCTTACTGCTGATTTAAACTGGGTTTTATATTAATAAAAATCCCTAACCAAGAGCATAATTGCAATTCACTGAGCACCATGCTTGTCTCATGTTTCCTGCCTTTGTATATACTTTTCCTTCTGCAATTCTGATGGCTTGGCCAACTCCTATTTAGCCGTTAAGACCCAGCTCAAGCATCTCTTCCTCTCTGAAGCCTTCCTTAACAATCCACACAGAACAATCGACTACTGCCTTTTCCTTTGTGCTACTGCTACATCTAGCACATTTCTGTATTCCTGCCTTTACCAAAATATATTGCCAGTAAGTGCTTGAATGCCTTCCTTCCTTGCAAAACGCTGAGTTTTTTAAAGACTGAACCACTCTTATTTAATGTTTGTGTTCTCGGAGCCTGCCATAAAGCCTGGCAAACCACAGGCACTCAATAAAGGTGTGTTGAAAGGAAAATGATGCCCCCAAGTTGAAATAAAAATGTGAAAGTTTAACATGAAATAGTTAACATGCATTTGTAAGTGCAATTTCTCTTTATTTTTCAGAGAAAAAGCAGAGAATATGCAAAACAGCTACCATCACTTTGAAGTGAATAAGTGGTTAAGAAAAGAGGCAAAAGATGAAAGGTTCTGTATATCCAATGAAGGAGCCAGAACAACAGAAACCACTGTGAACTGTTCTTAAAGCATCTCTGCAGAAGTGTGCCAACTGCACCCTGGAGGGCTAGCCTCCAGACCAAGGGGCACATGTGACTTCATTTCCATTCCACTCTCTGACGGTCTGCTGAGAAGGCCCACAAAGGTGTCATTAAGAAATGGAATGCCTTCCTGCAGTGTTTTCACACAGACATTACTATCTGATAGCGTTTGATCTTTGAGTCATGGCTGAAGTGACCCAGATTCAAACTGGTTATTATTAATGTCACATTTATACAGTCCTTCCTATTGGTACAGCACTTCACACTCACTTACGAATCTGCAGGGAGACATGCCACGGCTCATCGCTGTGCTCATCTGAACAATCCACAAACTCGATCTTAGATACAGCGCAGATGGTATGATACTTCCCAGTGGGCCGCTTCTAACTTTGGGCTCAGCTTAACTAGAATGCGAGTAAGATCCGAGGTCCTGAAAATTTGCTGAAAAGTTAGTGATTAATTAATCACAATGCTACTAAAAGGAACACTCAGGCCAGCAGGTATGGTGATGTATGCCAACATATATTATCTAGGATTAATATATATTAATAGTTTCACTACTTAATGTGTATTCATACCAGCTTTTATCTGGGGTGTGTGAGAGATAAAGTTATCAGGGTTTTTGAAAATGTTAGGAATGCAACTAAAATGGATGTGGGGTTATTTTTATTTTTCAGCAAACCCTCTCTAAACCTCCTCAAATTAATTATAATTTGATCAATGGACACACACATTTTAAACATAGTTCTAATCACTATGCGATGACACAAGTGAACATACTACTTTGAGTTTTACTTTTTAAATTTTCCACATTTCCCATGCATAATAAGCACAGTACTCACATTTGGAATTTTCAGTGTGAAAGTATGCCATTGATGTAACTATGTGAGATTAATAATTTGCTTTTTAATGTCACTGCAATTTTTTAGCTGTCATATTGAATTGTAATGTAAGCTATTAAATCAGACTTCTGGTCAGGGGACGTGTATATTCTCTTGGGTCTTTCAAATATAGCTACTGTTTGAATTTTGAATTGGCCACACTGAATAATAAATAAAGCTATAAAATGCACCTGGCTAATATGAATACTTTTGAATGGATTATTACATAATTCTAGTCAGGGATTCAGGTAGTGATAATGATGAGAAGAAGAAGAATAACAGTTCACATTTGTTATTTATTATCTATTCCCCTGAAGTTAAACCCTTCAAATCCAGCACTTTAGAATCAAGTGAATTTTCAGCTTAAAAAATCATTAGCTTCCTTATTTTACAATTGACAAAACTGAGGCACAAAGTGGGTAAGAAGTCCAGAAAATTAAGTGACTCATCCAAGGTCGTATGAAGGTAAGTAGTCGGAGAGGCAATAATTATTTAAAAGCATGTAATATAAAACAAATATAAGTATGGCAATATTTATGAAACAAGAAAATATCATCAAACAATTGTGGGTAAGCTACAAGTGCTTGCTTACTTTCTCTTTCTCTTGTTCTTTCTTTCTTTCTAAAATTTTAACTACAAGCATTCATTTATTTAGGAACTGCCAAGCCAAAGCTCCTCGGGAAGCGTCTTGAACTATAACAGGCAGCTTCCTCATCAGTAAATTGGGATAACCTTGGTTAGACCTGCACACAAAGCTGCAGTGAAGATAAATGAGATGAATCTGAAAGTGCTTTGTGTACTTCGGAGGTATTAGCCTTGTTATAGTAAAGAACTCCCAAGTTAAAACATGATAATTTCTGGACAAATAAGTTGGCTCAGCTTCTTAATAGGAAAACTGACTCACTGCCAATTTAGCCCTGGAAACTGAGACATTAAAATAATAATTTCAAGTAATGAGGTTTCCTAGCAAGCTGTTTGAAATCACTTAGAGGATTAGCTTTTCACCCCTGGAATTTAAATCAGGAGATTTCTTGAGTGAAAGACAGCCTGTCATCCACGTTTTAACAGACATGGCGACACCACAAGCCTATCTGAAGATGCTACCTATATGTTTTTTAAGGTTAGAGTAGCATAGGTGCATTACAAAGAAGGAGGTCACACAGCTTCCTTGTTGCAAATATTCGATTTTCTATTAATACCGCATCCCTTTGCTATGTGATTACATTTCATTGATCACTGTGGGGTGGGGAAAAGGAAGGAGGGATGTTTGACCAGCCTCTTTCCTCATATTCTATCACATTTCTCTGGCTTTATTCAGACAAGGGGGCAAACAGCTCCGAAATTCCACTTCAGCTGCAAAAATCAAAACCTCAAAAGAAAAAATCTCTATCTCCTTTCTAAAAAATTTTTGCCAGATAAAAATGAATACTGGCTATCATTTGTTTTTATTTTATATATAACATTAAAATGGTCTGCAAGTGCCTAACCTGTAAAATTGAAAGGCTGTTTGCCAACTTTATTGCCCTATTTTAAGAATGAGATTATAAGCTTAGAACTGTCTAACTTTCTCAGCACTAAATATTATTAGATTGGGAGCAATTATTCATTCTTCAGATATTTATTAAGCACCTCCTATGTGCCAGGCACTAATCTAAGAGCTGAGGATAAAGCAGTAGACAGAATGTTATAGTATAGAGGCATTTTCATGGAACAGTCAGGTATAATAAGTAAATAAATATCTATCAGATAGTGCTAAGTGCTATGGAAAAAAAGCACAGGTTAAGGGGCTTGGGGAGTGCTGGGTGGTGGCTGGGAGAAGGCAGGGATGCTGCTACTTTATAGAGGGTGATCAGGGAAGCATCTCTGACATCAGATGACTTTTGAGCAGAGACATGAAAGGATGGATGAGCCATGATCCCATCTTGTTCTTTAGCTTGAAGTCCAGCACAAACAAGATTAGCTGTGAAACTTCAGAAAAGACAAGCCTACAGATATTAAGGCTTTATACAATCCTCTGAACCAGCTCTCAATTTATTTCAAATGATCCTTAAACTGTTTAGTTACAGCTTAATCTTTTTCCTGATTAAAATGCCTCGCAGTTCACATAATGACTAAAAGAGAGAGTTTTCCTGTTACATTGTATAAACAACCCAAGTAGATAATTCAGGTAGAAATTTCTACTCTGAGGCCCTGATTATTTGATTTGGCAAAGGGCATACGCTAGGAAAAAATGTGCGGAAGCTAGCCGATTTTGCTACTGGCAATGCGTGTACAGTGAAAAAGTCCAAAGGAGATTGGAGAGTTATCCAAGTTTTAGAATGACTGTTTTTGTTGTTGTTGTTGCTGTTGTTTGAGACAGGGTCTCACTTTGTCACCCAGGTTAGAGTGCAGTGGCATCATCATAGCTCACCACAACCTCAAACGCCTTGGCTCAAGCGATCCTCCGGCCTCAGCCTCCCAAGTAGCCAGGACTATAGGTGCAAGCCACCACGCCCTGCTAATTTTTCTGTGTTTTGTAGAGGTGGGGTCTCGCTCTTGCTCAGGTTGGTCTTGAACTCCTAGCCTCAAGCCTTCGCCTCCCAAAGTGCTAGTATTACAGGCATGAGCCACATGCCTGGCCTATAATGGCCAGTTTTACAGTTCTTTTAATCAAAAACAAAACAACCCCTCCCCCCCCAAAAATGGAACATACAACAGCAACAAAAAATCAAGTAAACTAGGTAAGTATCAAATGTCACCTTTTATTTGTACTATGTAGACACAGCCATCAGTAATATCGACTGGTTTAATTTCTTTTTATTTAGTCTGTTTATGTTCTACAGTAATGGCTATAATTGATAATGATAAGAAATACTCATAATTTCAAAGACAGAAGCAGCAAAGAAACAAAATGGGCAACAAACTGTTTTAATCCATTTCCACAAAACTATGTAACCAAGAATTTTCCCCTGATTGATAATCAAACTTTCAGATGTGTTACAGTTATTACGAGAAAAACTGAGAGTGTTTATCATGTTTTATTGAGCTTCTCTGATTTATCTTATCTAGAACAAAAAATACATATATACTGGGATATGAATCTCTATATGGATATAGGCACTTTTGAAATATACTTCATGTGTTATGAAAGATATGGCATGGAATCATGTCTATAAAAGGATCAAAGTAATTTCTGGCTATAAAAAGTAATTATAATTAGCTCGTTTAAAAATTACTTCATTAATCCAAAAAAGTGAAAATTGGTATTTCCATCGTTGAAAAAGACAAAGGGCTTAAAGGCATAGAGAAATAGATAGATCTACATAACACTTTATTAAAGAAATTTGTATTAATAAAGATCTATTTAAAATTTTTGATCTTTATAATTCGAAATCTTTAAAAATAGGACTTAAAATTGTAATAAATTTATACATTTGTCAGATAAATTTTAAAACCTTTATGGTGACATGGATGGGTACACGTAATATTTCTTTTTTTTTTTTTTTTTTTTTAGAAAGAGTCTCACACCTTTGCCCGGGCTAGAGTGATTGACGGGGCGTCAGCCTAGCTCACAGCAAACACACACTCCAGGGCTCAAAAAAAAAACCA
>CAUYSK010064192.1:0-52681 GCA_963575035.1 Avahi laniger | reverse complement strand
AGGCCCAGCCTAGATCACCAACCCCCGATCATGAAGGATCTTGTGTTCCTCTGAAGTTGAACTTGATCCTAAAAGCAATGGAGTCTATTGAAAGGTCTGGGAAGTGACATATCAGATTTGCTTTTTAAAAAGCTCACTCTGAGTGGTCTGCAGTGAGGGGGAGGGGACAGATTCCTGAAGTTCCCAACCTTACTCATGCAGTGTTTTGGGCTTACAAGCATATCTAATGATATTAGAGCATGCTTTTTTATGCAATGAAAGAAGGAATCCACACTGTATATTCATTATGAACTCAACTCTATGCATAGAAAAAAATGGAACTATGTAAATAGAAAAAAATATGCCTAAAGGTTTACAGTGATTATCTCTATATGGGATTATGGTTAGTTATTATTTTCTGCTTCTTAATTGTGTGATTTTCTACAATATCATATCATTTTTATTATTATAAAATAAATAATACCACAGTTTATTGGACATTTATTATACTTTATGCTTTCGTAAGTTATTCTATTTCATTCTCAGTCTCCATTTTATAGCTGAGGAGCCTGAATTTTAAGGAAAATACTTCATTTGCAGAAGATCAGCCCACAAGTATGGCAGAGTCAGAACTTGAACCTAGGTCTGTCTGACATCAAAGCCTGAACCATGATACTGTTTTGTTTGTTGTTTTGTTTTTCGAGGACATGCTTACATCTTAAGGGCACAATTTAGCAAGTTTTTTTTTTTTTTTGAGAGACAGAGTCTCACTTTGTTGCCCGGGTTAGAGTGCATGGCATCAGCCTAGCTCACAGCAACCTCAAACTCCTGGGCTCAAGTGATCCTCCTGCCTCAGCCTCCCGAGTAGCTGGGACTACAGGCACATGCCACCACGCCCGGCTAATTTTTTCTATTTTTAGTAGTCTCTCTCTTGTTCAAGCTGGTCTCAAACTCCTGACCTCAAGCAATCCTCCTACCTCAGCCTCCCAGGGTGCTAGGATTACAGGCGTGAACCGCCATGCCCGGCCAGTTTAGTAAGTTTTAATAGCTGCATATACCTCTGTAACCCACACCTCCAACGAGGTATAGAGTATTCCCACCACCCCCTAAAGTTGTCGCTTTCCAGTCACTCTTTACCCTCAGCCTTTAGCAACCACTGTTGTGATTTCTCTTCTTTTTAAAATTTTTTTTGGAGACAGGGTCTCACTCTGCTGCCTAGGCTGGAGTGCGCTGGTGTGATCATAGCTCACTGCAGCCTTGAATTCCAGGGCTCAGGTGATCCTCCTGCCTCAGCTGCCCAGGAGTGCTAGGATTACAGGCATGAGCCACCGCACGGGCCTACTCTGCCATGGTTGAGTAGTGTTTGATAAAATACCAATTAGGTTAAGTTTGTTAAGGGTTATTCAGATTCTCTGTATGTTTTCTGATTTTTTTTAAACAGGCACAGAACCAGAGCATCTTATCTGATTTTTTGTTTATATATTCTGTCAGTTACTGAGAGAGGAGGGTAAACCTCTTCAATTCTTATTGTGGATTTGTCTCTTTCTCTTTTCAATTCTATCACTCTTGCATTCACGTATGTTGAAGCGTGTAAATGTCTACATATTCAGGAATTGTATGTCTTCTCAGTGAATTGATTCTTTTGTCATTATGTAATGTCCTTTATCCCTGGTAACTCTCCTTGTCTGTGTCTGACAGTAATAGAGCCAACCCCATATTTTCACGATTAATCATTACATGGTTGTCTTTTTCTATTCTTTTACTTTTTATTCAAAGTGTGTCTTTTATAAACATCATATAGTTGGGGTCTCATTTTTTTAAATCTAGTCTAGCAGTCTTGCTCATTGATGTCTACTCAAGTTAGATACAATGTAATTAGTGACTTGGTTTAATTCTTGCTATTTGTTTTCTCTTTGTCCCATGTCCTTTGTTTCTGATTTCCCTCTTTCCGTTCCTGATTTTGGATTTTGGATTTTTCTAGTATTCCATTCTACCTTCTCTATTACCTTTTTATCTATGCCTTTTTATTTCAATTTTTAGTGGGTGCTCTGGGGATTAAAATAAGCATATTTGATCACAGTCTACCTTGAATTAACTTTGTACTACTTCACTTAAATGTAAGAACTTTACAACAATATACTTTCATTTATCTCTTCTCATCTTTTGTGTTATTGTTGTCATACCTTTCGCTTCTACATAGATTATACACCTCACAATACTTTTCTACTGTTTTTGGTTTAAGTAGTCAAATATCTTTTAAAGAAACTAAGAAATAAGAAGAGATGTCTTTTATATTCATACCTCACATATTTTCCATTTCTGGTAGTTTTCTTTACATAGATCCGATATCATACGGAGTCATTTTCTTTCTGCCTGGAGAACTTCCTTTCGCAGTTCTTGGAATGCATGTGTGCTGATGATTAATCCAGCTCTTGCTTATCTGAAAATGTCTTTATTTTACCTTTGTTTTTTAAGGCAATTTTTACTGGATATAGATTATAGGCTGAGTGGGGTTTCCATTACAGTTTTGTTTGTTTTTTATTTAATCACTTCAAAGATGCTGACCCATTATCTTCTGACTAGTTTTGTATATGATGAAAAGTTTCCCATAATTCCTTTTACGTATCCTGTCTTTTTTACGCTGGTGTCAACCTGAAATAATGAAAAAGGTCAGAATCCAGTTTCAAATTATTTATTTAAGTGAAAAGCTAGGAATAGCCATTCCGGGACACACAGACTCCAGAGAAATGGGGTCCGTGCTCCAAAGTTTAAAGTTAACTTCTTGCTTAACTTAGGAAGCAAGATGAAGGAAGAAGGAAGAAGTAAGAAAGATAGGAAGAAGATGAAGAAATTTAACAGGATTTTAACATTTTCTATACAGGGCTAGTTTATGAGTTACAACAAATTAATTAGTTACAGTTTGTTTTCTTTTCCCACGCAGCTTGTTTTCTTTTCTTTGTGGCTGGTTTTCATTTCCTTTCCAATTTAAAAAGTGTGTTTAACATTCCATGTTAAGGCAACGTGATAGCCACAAAGTCTTTGTGTGAGAAAGGGAAGAGGGCGGTTAATCTATAATGAAAGTCAACAGGAGCCGGACGGGGTCTTCCCAGGTGCCCTTCAGCCATGTATGTTTCACAAAACAATACAGGTGAGGGAAAGGGGCTTAATTTATAATCAGAGAAACAAAAGGGTATAGCTTCCTAGGTTATTGCTGCTTCTCACTGACGGGCCCCTTAATCACATTCCTCTAAGGTTCAGAATAATTTAGAGTTCCAACAGCTTAGATTTCGAATCATTTATTTTCTTGCCGGCTACTTTTAAAATGTTCTGTCTCTTCAGTTCTTAGCAATTTGCTTATGATGTACCTACGTGCAGTCTTCCTTGTGCTTCTCTTGAATAAGTTTCATTGAGTTTACTGGATCTGTACGGGACATTTTTTCATTAAAAAGTGAAAAAAATGAAAAAACTTTGGGGATAATTGGCCATACTTTCTTTCATTTTTTTCTTGTCTCATTTTTTTCTTCTCTTCCATTGGGACTCCGCTTACACATATATTATACTGCTTGATGTTTTCCACAGGTCACGGAGTCTTTGTTCATTTTTTTTAAATCCTTTTCTTCCCTCTCTACTTCAGTTTAGATCATTTCTGTTGACTCATTTTCAAGTTCACTGATTTTGTTCTTCTGCATTGTCCTATCTAATGTTAAACATTAGAGACAAGTGTGTTTTCAGTTCCGTAATTTCCATTTGTCTCTTTTTAAAGTTTCTCTTTCTCCATTGAGATTTTTGCATCGATATATCCATCTTTTCCTTTTAATTCTTGCACTTATTTGTAACAGCTATTTTAAAGTCTTGGTATACCACTGCCCACAGCTCGGTCATCTCTAGTCCTTTTTCTACCAACTTTATTCTCTCGGTTATGGGACACATTTCCTTGCTACTTCATATGTCTAGTAATATTTTTATTGCATGTTGGACATTATGAATTCTACAACGTCGAGTTTGGATTCTGCTGTTACCTTTTAGAGTCTTGTATATTGCTTTGGAAAACGTTTAATTTATTTGTGGCTCAATTTGATCCTGCTGAGGCTTGTTTTTAAGCGTTGTTAAAGTGGGCCAAGAATAGCCCAGATGCTAGGGCTAGACTGGTCTTAGTTCTAAGGACTGGCTTTTCTGGGATCTCGACTGAATGCCCAGAGTGTTCAGTGATATAGCCAAACCGTGACTGGCCAAAAATCCAATGTCCAACATCCAGAATCTCTGTCCAGCTCACATCCCTCAATAGCCACGCAGGGCCTTGTTGCACATGCACAGCTTTGTATTAATATTTGTCCATATGCAGATTTCTGGAGTATCTTCCTTGTTCTTTCTTCTTTGACAGAAGAAAATTTGCTCCACAAACTCTACCCATCTCAGCAGCCTGAACTCTGTCAACTCTACCTGGTGAAATTACTGCCATGTTTTGGGATTTGCTTCCTTGTGCTGTCATTTAGGAAGTGTCCCTGGCAGAGAGCAAAATTGAATGTGGAGCTTAGTTCATGTGTTTCCTTTGCTCAAGACTCACTGGCCATGTTTCTGTAAGTCTTTACAAGCATTGAGCCGAGCTCTTGGCAAATATTAGGTGCTCGGTAAGATATTTTTTTAAGGAGGAAGGTGTGATTAATTTGGTTCGCTTAAGTCCTACTTCTGAAGACAGCCACGGGCTGTTCAAATGGTTGATCCGGAGAATCAATCTCCATTTCCTCCACCCACTCCCAGCTCCCTCTCAGGGGTAACCAACTTTTTCTTCAGAAGCTGGGCAAGCAGTTTTTTTGTGCATTTTGGTTACCCAGTTTGTAAAGCTTTCTGATTATTCAGAGAATGACCAGAATTACATTCATCAGCAGTTAAGATACATACTGTTCTCAGGGGGATTTGATATGCTTTTAACAAATCAGCTAAACGCTCTCGGGAAGAATTATTGGTGGGGATAGAAGGCTGTAAACAACTTAGCATAAATCGTCATTCAGGATGTATCCTCGAAGCCCTGCATACAGTTTCTCCTGTTACCAAGGAAAGAACTGAGGCTGTTCAAAGAGGAAGGAAAAAGGCAGCTCCAGGGATCCTGTCATTGGGGAAGGCTCCAGGTTGAGGAAATTCTTGGGTGAAAGAAATCCCCCAACAAAAGCCTCCTGGCTCCTGGAGTCACCTCAAACACCCAGCTCAGGCTTATCTTCCTGGACCCCATTTTCTGCACCAGTGAACCAGGTAAAAGACAGGCCATTTTCTTTTGTTTACATCTCGACTGGGAAGATCAGGTCTGCAAGGGAAGGATTATTCCAAGGCTGCTTTGGCGATTACATTTGAATCCTTCGCACTTTGCCATCATCTATTGCCTGTCTCCCCCACAACCCCCGCCCCCCACCACACTCAAACACACCGTGTATAATCAAGGCCATCATCCCTTCGGCGAAAGATGTGTCCCCTGGCTTTGTGGCCCAATGACCCCATTCTTGCCTTAGAGACGCTGAATGGGCAATTTAGCTCAGAATTCCTATAGTTTGGCCAGTGGAACTAACCCTCCAACTAAGATTACCTCTTCATCAATAAGCACTTCTCTCCCCGAGTCTGCGTTTTGGTTCAAAAGCACAAGACAAATAAAGGATTGAAAAGACTAAACGTGTAAGAGTTTTAATTTTCCTCTGGGGGAAAAAAAGACAACCAGTGATGATTTTCCTCCAAGCAAACAAACCGTTTTCCATATGTCTCCAAGAGAAAACTGCTTTTCTGTTATTCTGCACATTCACAAATAATTCCAGTGGGGGGATCCTGGGAAGCAGCACATTTTATTATTTTGGAAGAAAAATGTGTTTTCCAACTCACAGTCGCAAAGCCCTAGTAACTGGGTTTGGGGAGGCCACTTCGACTTTACGTCTGAAAGGGAGTCAGAGAACATGGAAGAGCCAGGTTTTGCTTTCTGCAAGCTATGAGGGGCCACTGGGTGGGGCCTGGCCAGGCCTGACCTTATGGCCTGACAGCGGGTGCTCTGTGTACCTGCCCCTGCCCCCAAAGTGGAGCACCTGCCCCTCCTCAAGGGAGGAGCTGGGGGCTGTGCGCTCTGCAAAAAGATGGTCCAAAAATAACTCTGCAGGGTTACCTTCTGGCTTCTGCTTCTGGGCACCTGTAGCTCCCATTCTCCAACCTTGGAGGGGGAGTCTGGGGTGGCCCTTCACATCCTTGCCAGAACATCAAAGACTTTTGTGCTTGACCCTGTCGTTCTCCTACTTCAATATCTTCAATAGTTCCCCACTGGTTCTAGGAGAGAGCCCACATTCCTCAGATTTCCTCACAAGGTCAGTTTGTCATACCCTGATGCTGCTGTATCTTTACTCTCATCTCTCATTGCTCCCTCTGCAATCCTCCCCCCGGGCCCTACCATCCCTGCCTCCTTCTCGCCTCCAGAACGCCGAAGGGTTTGCAGCCCCTTGGATGCACTGGACTCTTTCACTCGGAATGCTGTTCCTGGGGATGGGAACAATATGCCCTCGCTCCACCTTGCCAACTCCTGTTCATACTTTAAATCTCAACGTAGGATTACCTCCTCCAGGAAGCCTTCCTTCGAGGCTGGGTTGGGCATCCCTCCTGCTCGCTGCCATAGATCCCTGTGCTCACCTCAGCACAACTAGTTATTCAGCGTTTCCACATAGCAACCGCTGAGCTGAGCCCTGAGTATACACTGGGGAGAAAACAGTAATAAAAAGTAAAACTAACAAATAAATGAGAAAGTCCTATTTGTGATAAATCCTCGGGGAAAAAAGAAGATATAGACATAGAAAATAGGGTGTGAGGTAAAGACTACCTTGTCCAAGTTTATTCTGACTTCCTCTTTATTCCTCTCTCCACTCAGACAGCAGGTGCCTCCGGAGCAGAGTTTCGTGTTGATCTCCTCTTTATTTCTGACTCCCGACATAGGCGATAGCACAGGGAGGTATTGGTGAGAGCTGGTGGTTTGAACCGCAACCCTTTTCTATTCCATTTCTGAGCCTATTTTCAACTTTGCTGGAAATTGGAAATTTCCAATCTCTTTCCAGGAAGAGTCAATGGAGTAATAAAAAGGACAAAGAACAAAGACACGGGTTCAGCTGGGAATCAGCCTCCTTCCCTAATCTGCCAGGCACCTGTCATTATTGGGATGGTGGTATAGTGATTTTAAAATATGTCCTCGAATTCTTTGACAACACTTCCTCAAAAGATGTTGCCTAATTCCCCTTCCCCTTAATTGTGAGATGGTCCTAATGACTAATTTCCAATGAATAGGACATTACAGAAATGATGATGTTTTAGTTTTGAGGCTAGATTATAAAAGATAAAGACGTTGCAGCTTCCATCTCTCTGTCTCTCCCATCTTGCTCCGTGGGAAGCCAGCTGCCATTCTGAAAGGACACTCCAGCAGCCTATGGAGAGACCCCAGTGGTTAGGAACCGAGGCCTCCTGCCAACAGATAAATGAGTGACTATCTTAGGAACAGCTCCCTGAGCTCCTCAAGCCTTCAGGTGACTGCAGCCTCAGCCGAAATCTTAGCTGCAACCACGTGAGAGCTCCTAAGCTGCGGTCACTCAAGTGAGCTGTCCCCAGACTCCTGACCCACAGAAATCTATACATAATAACTGTTTGTTTTAAATCACTAAGTTTTGGGGTAATTTATTATGCAGCAGTAGATAATTCATGTAATTTGTCTGCACACTTGAATTTATGTAGGAAAAGAAGTGTGTTAACTGGGCTTCATCTGCAAGAAAAGGCTCTTCCATTCCAGAGAAGAAATGAGAGTTTGTTTGAAAAATCAGAAGAGTTGAAATCTAATCCCCAAAGTGATTAGATTTGGGGGTGGGGCCTCTGGGAAGTGATTAGGTCATAAGGGTGGAGCCCCCATGAATGGGATTAGTGCCCTTGGAAAAGGGACCCCAGAGAGCTTTCCTGCCGTGGCCTCTCTCCTCCATGTGAGGATACAAGACGTGGCCAGTCTGCAACCAGGAAGAGGCCCTCACCAGGACTGACCATGCTGCTGCCCTGATCTTGAACTTGCAACCTCCAAAACTGCGAGCAATAAATTTCTGTTGTTTATAAGCCACCCGGTCTATGGCACTTCATTATGGCAGCCTAAGACAGATAGTTACTTTTTTATCCTTTGGAAGACTGGGCCTAACCCTGGACCTTGGGTTTCCAGCCTTCTCCATAACATCTCTGCTATGACCTTAAATGAGTTGTGAACAGAAGTAGGCATGTAATGGATCATTCACGCTTCTTGAAAACTTTCTATGTGTTGGCACTGTTCTAAAGGGCTTTGCATGTATTAGCTCATGTAAGCCTCAAAACCTGCTGTGGTTATTGTCCCTGCTTTACAAATGAGGAAACGGAGGCACTGAGCAGTTAGGTAACTTGCCCAGCAGGTTTTTAATAGTGGGGAAAAGGCCCTATGATAAATAAAAGCTTTCTGTATGACAATCGTTTTAACAGACACTTTAATATTATTTCATTTAATCCACAACACAAACCTGAAAAAAAACAGATCAAAACCTCTTCTTTTAAAGATAACAAAAATGAGGCCCAAAGAGGTTAAGTGACTTGCCCACAGTCACACAGGAAGTGGCAGGTGTGCTTTCAAAGTCTAGGTCTGTTGCTTCCAAAGCCTTCTTTCCTCAGCGCCCAGCTGCCTCCCTGTTCCTGCCACCTGCTCCCAGCTTAGATGTGTGTTTGGCAAATCTAGAAAAATCCCTCGGGTGCTGGCCAGCTGCCTAAATAAGGAATGAGGTGACAGCCCTGAACTCACACGTCCCCAGACACCTCCAGGCAGCTGTTGTCTGCACCCACGTCTACGCCACGTGCTTTCCTGCAAGCCTTGGGTAAGAGACAGGTGAGCCCGGCAGGCGGAAAGGAGCAGGATACGTGAGATGCAACGAGCCCAGCTGGTCTGGCTTCCCGGCAGTTCAGCAGATCCAGAGGCACCAGTTCCTGTGACATGCCTGAGGCTGAAGCTGCCTCTGAGCTTGGCTCTGCTTCCTGGGATGAGGCAGGAGTTCAGAGGAAATGGAAAGAAATATCTCTCCTGACTGTGAGGACAGGGAAAGATCCCCATCTGTGACATCAGACAGGCCAGCCTGAGAGACGTGTGCCGTGTGCCCATCTACCTGCCTGTCTCGTCTGTGTGAGTGGAAAACCCGCTTCCCTGCGCAAAGCAGGCGCTCGCTTGTCCCTGTTAACTCCCTCGCCTTCCTGCTCTCTCCCTTCCGCACCTCCTGGGTTTGAGAGGCCCCTTGACTCCACGCAGAAGCCAAGATGGCTTCCTCAGGAGCCGGAAACTGTCAGCTGTCCTTGCGCTTCTCTAAGGAAATGGCCTGCGATCCACTTGTGGTACTTGGGATGACGGGGTTGTGCCACAATACGTGGGAAGAAGAGAGCGGCGTGATTCCAACCTTAGAGGCATAAAGATCGCCTGGAAAGCACGTGAGAAACGCAGACTCCAGTTTCACACCAGCGATGCTGCTCTGGTGGGAGCCCCGTGAATCTGCATTTTCGAGCCACCTGCTGACCACACTTAGCTCCGGATGAACAGGAATTCCAGGTAGAGCCAAGAAAAGCATCCCATATCCATCCTCCCCTTGAAAAATTATGAAACCCTGGCTACCTTTAACCAGTTGAATAAAAGATTTCTGATTCTATAAATATGTATAACTATTAAGTATTCATAAAAATTAAAAATTAAGAAAATTTTAAAAATTCACATTCTAGTGAGATGGTGATGAACTTCTAAAAAGAGAGAAGGCAGGACTTGTCTGTGAAATCAAAAGGGCAGTTGCTTTTTTATGCTTAGGGACGTCGGGCCTGTCTTTGGGACCCTTCACTCTCTTCTAGGAACTGCTTTTGTCCTTTCACGTTCCTATCTGTGGAAGACAGAATTGTGGCCTCCAGGACCTTTGCACCGGCATTACGAACATGATGTGTTATGCTACATAGGCAAAGGGACTCCGCAGTTGTAATCAAGGTTACTGATCTTAAGATTGAAAGATCAGCTGGCTGGGTGAGGTCCGGGTGAAGGGCAAACAGGTTGTAAGGCAGGTAGAGAAAATGACTAAAGGTAGAGAGCAGGAACCAATCAGAAGGCAGAAAATAAACCACAATACCGGATATTTGTGGAAACTTTTCCCTAGATGGAGTTCCTTGTGACCTTAACTGACTCGGGGCTCCTTACTATCTAATTAGCATTATGGTTTGGACTGGCCAGTAGGTTTTTTGTGAAGTATTCTGGGAAGATGCATGCATAGAAAGGAAACTGTTCTATAACCCCACCCTGTTATGTAACCTGTTATATAATCCCAGCCTGTAAATCACCTAAAGGCGGGAAACGGCAACCAATCCCACCCAGGAGAAAGGTGGGACATACTAGTGAGCATATAAAAGAAAGTGTGTGCTAAGACTTTGGGTCTTTTCCACTTGCAGAGAATGACCCATCTCTCCCTCTGAGACGTCCTTTTGCTTTGCAGTAAACACTGCATGTGTGAGATCGCTTTATATTTGTGATCACACTGTCATCAGCTCAACTGGTACCAGTACTCATTCCTGACACTGGGAACCAAGAACCAGGGAACATCGAGACAGGCCTGACAGCTGAGCCCAATGTAATCACGTGAGCCCTTCAAAGGAAAAGAGGAAGGCAAAAGGGGAAGTTGAGGAGATTCAAGAGTGATGTGATGTGCTGTTGCTCACTCAAAGAGGGAGCACGCTCCACCAGAAGGAACATGAATGGCCTTTAGGTGATAAGAGAGGCTCCCCGTTGACAGGCCGCCAACAACAGGGATCTCAGTCCTACAACCTCAAGGAGCTGACTTCTGCCAACACCCTGCATGAGTTTGAAAGTGCAGGCTCTTCTGGGCTCTCTCTGCTCAGTGTATCCGAAAGTTGAAGTCAAGGTGTCAGCCAGCTGGGCCCGTAGCTGAAGGCTCTGAAGAAGACTGCACTTGAAGCTAACAATGGCTAAATGCTTTCGTTTCTTGTAAATGTTTTGGTCCAGATTTTTGTTGTTGTTGTTGTTTTTTGTTTTGGTTTGGTTTGGTTTTTGGTATTCTAAGACTTGAATCTATTTCTAGATGATTCTCTATATACAAGCTCCCTGCCTCTCTTTGAAGACCACAGAAGATACCACTCCCTGCAGGAAGCCTTTGCCCAATAAAGTCATCCTTTGTCATTAGCAGTAATGGTCTTGGCTGAAAAAGTCCTTATTTATTGGTGAGTGAGAGGTGGGGGTGGGGGTGGGGGTGATAAAGATGGAATGTGTATAGGGGGAAGAGGGGATGTTTGGGAGCCGGATAGAAAGATAGGTTCATTCATTCATTCAAGAAATGTTGATTGTCTATTATGTTTCTTCTGGGAGCTAAGGGTATACAGTGAATAAGACAAATGAAGTCCCTTTCTGATGACCTCTACGTGCTAGAGGAGGGAAGCAGATAATACATGAGTCAACAAATAAAGAAAACACTTCAGACAGCAATAAGTCCTATGAGGGGAAAAAACCTTCCAGTAATATGTGATAAACAGGAGGAAGAAGCCATTTTCGAGAGAGTAGCTATTAAAGCCCTTTCTGAGAATGTGATTGTTGAGCTGAAACGTGAATGATAAGGGCAACGTGTCCAAGAAGCGGATCAGCACTTGCAAAAGCCCCGAGGCTGGAAGGGGCTTGACATGTTTACTGAACGGGAGAAAAGAGACAGTTTGACAAAGAAGCAGTAAATGCGTGAGAAAGCACAGCTGAGGTCAGCTCGGTAGGCAGAGGCCAAATCAATTAGGGTGTTGTAGACGACAATAAGGAGTTTGGGTTTTATTATCTGTGTGCTGGGCAGCTACTGGAAGTGGCATATTACCGCAACTTTTTCCAGACCAGATTCCCGTAGGAGCTAGACCGCGGAAGGGGGACCGGAGCGGTGGCCGTAGGAGAATGCAGCTGCAGTCGGAACCTCAGAAGCCTTGCAGGGATGCGGGAGAGGGAGAGAATAAATATTTCAAATGCTTTAATCTTGCAGTTTCCTGCCAGTCCCTCTCATTGGCTACAAAACAGAAAGGCCGAGGGCAAGGCCACCGTGGCGATGCGGTTGTCCAAGCGGTCAGCCTCCCAGGTCACAGAGAAAGGAGACAGTGGGTTGGGGAGGGCAATCAGCACACAGACTGGCTGTTTTCACTACCTAGAATATCTTCTTAACTATTAAACTAGTAGGATATCTTCATAACTATCTTCCAAAACCCACCTGGGTGGAAGGACACAAATGGAGTTAAAGTATTCTAAGTATTCTATGGTTCTCCTTTTGTTCAGAAAGTAGTAAATTAGGAATACATTGTGTAATTTCTAAGATAACCACTTAAATTTAAGAAAAAGGAGAACAAATATATACCTAAAAAGCCAATTACAAGGGAGAAATAAAATGATTAAAAAAAAAACTTGAACAATCCAAAAAAGGGCAATAAATGAGAGAAAGAGGAATATAGAATAAAGAAAAAACAAATTGTAAGATGGTAGATTTAAACTCAAGTATGTTGTTATTTCAGCATTTCCATCAATGCGGATGAACTCACACTTCTCAGATACGCCATGTTTATAGTTGCTAATGATTGCATTTGTGTTGATAATCATGAGAAAACATCAGACAATCCCAAACTGAGGGACATTCTACAAAATATCTCTTCAAAAGTGTCAAGGTTATAATAGACAAAGAAAGACTGAGGAATTGTCCCACATTGGAAGAGACCAAGGATACAATGAAAACTTAAGACAATGTAGGAATCCTAGATTTTTATCCAGAACTGAAAAAAGGACATTAGCGGACACTGGCAAAATGGGATTAAGGTCTATAAATTAGTTAATACTATTGTGACAATCTTAATTTTATGGTTTCAATAATTGTACTCTGGTCATGTAATATGTTGCTATTAGGGAAAGCTGGGTGAAGGGTGTACAGGAACTCTTTGTATTATTTTTGTAAGTCTAAAACTATTTCAAATTAAAAAGTTTAAAAAACATTAACAATTTCTATTTATCAACAGTTCTATGAGAATATAAAAAGACATTCCACAGAAAGGGAGACAGTATTTACAACACATATATCTAACGAAGAATTCATTTCCATAACATATAAAGAAGTCTTACAAATTAATAAGGAATAGACATGTAAATACATTCAATAGAAAAATGACAAAACCTGTTCAAGACACTTCCTAAAAGAGGACAGCTGAATGCCAACAAACATAAAAGGTATGCGATTTCATTAGTCATCAGGAATATGCAAAATAAAACAGAAACAAGATGCTGCTACACACTTAGCAGGATTGCTATAATTAAAAGACCAATAATACCAAGTGCTAACAGGGATTCGTTTTGTTTTTTTATTTTTGTTTGTTTTGCTTGTTTGTTTAAAACAGGATCTTGCTCTGTTGCCCGGGCTAGAGTGCAGTGGCATCATCATTGCTTACCACAACCTCAAACTCCTGGACTCAAGCGATCCTCTTGCATCAGCCTTTCGAGTAGCTGGGACTACAGGCACATGCCACCATCCCCAGCTAATTTTTGTATTTTTTGTAGAGACAGAGTCTCGCTATGTTGCTCAGGCTGGTCTTAAACTCCTGGACTAAAGTGATCCTCCCACCTTGACCTCCCAAAGTGCTAGGATTACAGGCATGAACCACTGCACCCAGTCCAAGGATTTGAATTAACACAGAATTTTCACACCCTTTTTGTGGAAGTGTAAATTGGGACAATCTACCAATGGTGAACATATGCATAACCTATTCCCCAGCAATTCTGCCTCTAGGTATATATAACTAAGAAAAATATGGACATTTCACTGAAAGACATGTACAAAATGTGACAGCAATACTATTTGTAATAACCCCAAATGAATACACGCCAAATGGCCACTGACATAACTTGTGGTGTATTCACACAATGGAATAGTACACAGCAATAAAAATGAAGCAACTACCACTAGACATGACAACACGAATGAATCATACAAACACAATGTTGAGTAAAAGAAGACAATGCCATCTTGATGATAGAAGTCAGAACAGTGGTTACCTTTGGGAAGAGGCAGGCAATGACGGAGGGGGGGAACATGAGAGGACAATAGTCACACAGGTGTGTTCATTTTATGAAAAGGCACGTGCATCTATGTCATACTTACAGAAATATCTAATTTTTCTTTTTTTTTTTTTTTTTTTTTATACAGAGTCTCACTCTCTTGCCTGGGACGAGTGCCGAGACGTCAGCCTAGCTCACAGCAACCTCAAACTCCTGGGCTCAGGCAATCCTACTGTCTCAGCCTCCCAAGTAGCTGGGACTACAGGCATGAGCCACCATGACCGGCTAAGTTTTTTCTAGATATATTTTTAGCTGTTCAATTAATTTCTTTCTATTTTTTGGTAGAGATGGGGTCTCGCTCTTGCTCAGGCTGGTCTCGAACTCCTGAGCTCAGAACGATCCGCCCACCTCGGCCTCCCAGAGTGCTAGGATTACAAGCGTGAGCCACCGCACCCGGCCAGCGCTAATCCTTTATGCAGATTTCTTCCACATATGATCTCAAAAAAGAGTAATTTTGGCAGGCACCAGGAGTAGGATTATTCTTCCCATGTTACCGACGGGGCAAGTGAGGCCTAGTGCAAGAGATGCCTGCTGACAGTCCACCCTCTTCTGTCCAGAGACGGAACAGCACAAGAAGCCCAATTTCCTTCCTCCAGCCCAGGACTGTGCCCCTCCCCCATCCACAGTAAAAATAAAACCTGGGGTTGGAAATCACCAGGACAGCAGCTGTGGCTCAGCCCAGGGCCAGCCTGAGGACACCTTTGGAGGAAGCTGTGGGAACAACCGTATAGGCAGAAAGAAGGTGTCTGACTTGCATAATGGCTGAGAGCAGAGACTCCAGAGTCAGGCCTGGTTTGGATTCTCGGTTTCATGAGTTAAGGTGTTACCTGGGCAGATTATATAACTTCTCTAAGCCTTAGATTCCTCATCTGTAAACAAGGTAAAGAACAATTCCTATCTTATAGGATGGTTCATGAGGTCGGAATGAGGTTTTGCATATTAAGAGCTTAGCACTCTCTTCCTCGTCCGGTCTCATCTCCTCTTCCGGTCTCCAAAATGGGAATATTAATAGTTTTTATTTCTTCAACTTGGTGTGGGGAGTGATAATGCTGTTGATGATGCTGATGGCGATTGTTAACACTGAACACTAAGCGTGGCGGCCACTTTATGTACGTTATCTCCTGTTTTATTCACATCAACCCTGCGAGTTAAGTATCATTAGCCTAATTTTGAAGATGAAGAATCGGAGGGACCAAGAGGCGAAGACATTCACCTCAGGCTACATAACTAACGTAGGGTGGAGCTGAGGTTCGGGCAAGGGCAGTCAACCGCAGAGTCCGCGCTCTTGCCACAGCCCTATCTCGGCGGGACCTCCTTTGATCCTCATAACAGTCCTGTAGGTGGGAACGATTATTAAGCCCATTTTATGGAAGAAGAAGTAGAATCTCAGAGAGGATAAGTGATTTCCTGCAAAAAACAAAGCTAGAAAGCAACAGGGCCAGAATTTGAACCCAGGTCTATACTCTTTTTGTTACTTACACCCTCATGCTACTCCAGGTGTGGGCTTGTTCCAGTATTTGGGAGCAGGAGCCTGGGGTGTGGACTTGCACCTTGATGTCTTGGTAAGCTGACACAGAAGCACTGCCCTTTGACTATACTCTGTGCAAGTCTTGTTCTTTTTTTTTTTTAAATGCTTCTATCTCTAATGTCTTTTCATCCAAATCAGAGTCTGCGTGTCAACAATACACCATTATATACTGTTTAAAACATATCCACTGTGGAGAATGGCCACGTCCCTAACACCCCAAAGCCCTCTGATCGCTCTCCAAGGTGCTGAACATCTTGTCAGTCTCCCTGCCATCCCGAGAGTCTCCCAGCACCTCTGCAAGAGCCCTGGTCTCAGGGATACCCACCACTGCTAGGCCGGTACCATATCTGCACACAGTCTTCCTCTTCCGGGTCTGTGTGGATGCCGTCATCTGGCTGGCTTCCATCCCAGTAGCTGTAGTCATAGGATGAGCCATCGGTCCATTCAAACTGCCCTTCCTGCGGGAGGAGGAGGGGTCCACCCAGAGACCAGGAAGCAAGCCAAGGAGAGGAAGATCAGGCATTTGAGCCAGCTCCAGTTCAGGGATAACATTCCAGCACCTCCATACCTAGCACCTCTGTGCAGAAGTCCTCACTGATACTACCGCTACTGATCAGGTACTACTGCCATTACTACTACTATTACTAGCTGTCGTTTGTTAAGGGCTTATTATGTGCTGTGCAAGGCACTTTACTCATTTTATCCTCACCATCCTGCAAAGCAGCCATCATTGTCTCCATTTTACAGATGAGAAAACTGAGACTCAGATTGGTTTATGCAAATTCATACAGCTAATAAAGCATTAGCGCTGGGATTCAAACCCAGATCTTCCTGACTCTAGTACCCAGATCCTAACTTTGCCAGTGGATGGGAGTCACTCCTCATGTCTTTCCTTTTTGTATAAATAGTCTGTGTTTTTCTTGCCTCATATGGAACTACTCTGACCAATGACAAGAAAAGTCCTGTTGGGAATTTGATTGGTGCTGCAATACATGTGCAAATTAACTATGGAAAAAACTACATCTTTGCAACATCCAGGAAGAAGAGCTGTTTCTCTGTTTATTTAAGTTTTTGAAAAGTATCCCCCCAAAACCCTGATGATTATGGAGCCCATGTCATATAATGGGAATGGACCGCTACTTCTGACAGAGAGAAGACAAGAGCTTCAGATCCCACCTCAAGTTACTTAACCTCTCTGAGCCTCAGTTTCCACACCTATACAATGGAGTTAATATCTTCTTCAGAAAGTTGTTGTGAGGGTTGAACAAATTAAATCATGTGAAAGACTTAGCACAGTGCCTGGCACACGGTGCCTAGCCATGAAGAGAGAGAGAGAAAAAAGCCCTTTTCCTATATTGTTTGTTGCTGTTATTATTATTATTATTATTATTATTATACGAGGTCCTTAAACTCTGATTTAATGTAGTTAAAATCCAAGTTTAAAGTTGCTATTATAAATGGAAATGCTAGTGTTGTTTTTAAAAAAATCACAACTTCTATATGGGTTCTTACCAAATGAATTCTATTGATTTAAAAAACATCCATGTTGAGTCTGACCATGCTGTTACTTCTGCTATATTAGCAGAAACTTTAGCAACTTCCATCACGATCCATGAGTTCTTAGAGTGGCCAAGCACTGTGCTAAGCCCTTTGCATACATCGGCTCACCTATATTTTTACAAGGAGGCACTATTATCGTCATCCCCATCTTACAGATGGAGAAACTGAGGCTCAGACAGGTTTTAAAAAACTGCCCAAAGTTGCCCACTAGCCAGTAAGGGGCAGAACAGGAGCTGGAACCGGACTCTGTTCTCTGCAGTGCTCTGAGGCAGGGCAAGAATCATACGTGCAGAACAGACTCAGGTTGCAGCTTGCCTGGGGAAAACCTGGGGATGAAATCTCCAGGTGGAGTTTGGGTATTGCCAGGTACGAGATCTGGCCACGCCAGCCTCTCCAGCCTTCTTCTCCGCTATTCTGCTCACCCCTGCCCCAATCTGCATCCCAGCCTCACTGGGCTTCCGCTTCCTTGAATGTCCATGATGTCCCCTACCTAGGACCTTGGTCCTTGCTGATCCCTCCACCGCAATGCTCTACCTTTGGTTGACCCCTATTTATCTGTTAGGTGCTAGCTTAAATGTCCCTTCCTCAGAGAGGCTGTGGCAGCCACGGAGGTGCACAGCTCAGGTCACCCTCAGAAGGGCCAGCGGCAGGGAGCAGAGGTGACGGGCAGCCCCAGCTCTCCTGCCACTTTGGACTCGCCACCTCGTTTGTGCTGAGGACATGCTTCTTCTGCCCCTTTGGAGCTACGACTGCATTCCCAGTGAGCCCACGCTTCCTCCGGGCTGTTCCCAGACAATGACTCAGCACGTCACGGGTGCTAGTCCCGGCCCATTGCTGCCCAGTGCCAGGTTCCCGTTCTGGGCATTCTTCGCGCGGGGCTCCCCACTGGCCTAGCCAAGACTGTCTCAGAGCTGTGCTGCGATCTGAGGCCCTTCCTACGCGGTCCGTCCTTCCTATTCTCCTTTCGCAGGTCTCAGACCCACGTCGTCGTCTGAAGACCTTCCCCGCCTACGTACGCCCCTTCCTCTTTTTCCTTTCCCAGATATTGCCCCTCAAAAATCTCTTGCACATCTAATTGTGTTTTGGTGCTTGCGTTTTAGAAAACTCAAGTCAAAACAGAGGCCTTTTCTGACCATACTATATGTTCCCCTCATTTAGTGGGACATCATTAAATGTCTTTCACAGATGTGTCACATTCTAACTGTGGCATCTGCGTCTCTGATTTCTCTGTAAGCTGTGTGCACAGCAGTTGCCTGGTGCGTAAGCGAAAGGTTTGTTAAATCAACGTGTAATCTTGGCTGCAGCTTCCGAGAGAGGCTGACGGTCATTGCTTCCTCACCTGTCTGTGATCATGAAGGCCTGTCCAGATGTCAGCTGGGATGCCAGGAACACAGCTGTTCACGAGATCATACACAAAGACATTTTCTTCCCAGCTGCAAATGTAAGAAACAGAGTAACATGTTCCTCCTTGCCTCTTTTCATAGGATAGTGTTGAAAATTGAAAGCAATCCTTGTTAACCTCCCTGGACCAAAGTAAATAGAGGATACAATGCAATTGTGCTTTCGTTTTTGATTAGGTCACCCATATATTGCCGCCCTCCCATGGGCATCTCTGGATTTGACCCATGCCAGCTCAAAGAAGGACTCAGCACTACTATTCATCCCTAAAAATTTGACTGCCTGTAGCCCAAAGTGTCTGTCCCCCAGTGGCTGGCTGGCTGGCTGGTTTAGTTCTCCATTTTCAAGATCTGGTGTCCCCAAATGAGCTGCAAGGACACACGGACCAACATCGCATCTCATTTCTATTTGGCATCTTCTCCCTTGCACCATCACAAGGCTCCATTCAATGCTAGTGCTCTGAGAGCCTGTGTTCCATCTCAAATGAGAGTGATAAGATTTCTGGGGACAGAGCATTCTTTAGTCCCAGTGGTTTTTAACCTTGGTCCTACCCAGCTGGGTAAGCAATGGCACCCACAAATGCCTCTCTCGTGCACTGTTCAGGCTCTCCTTTGTCAACTGCTGAACATGCATTTAGAGCAGTCGCTCGGTAGAGCAGCAGCCTAGTCATTTTAACATTATCACCATCTTTGTTCAACAGCACCTGTTTGGATAAACTACTTGAATATCTTATTGCATTTTCCCCATATCTGATCAAAATAACTGGGAAATGGAAAGACCCAAGGTGCTGCTGCGAGTAATAAGAAGCTGAGACGAAATGAACTTAATTCGATTCAACCATCACTCGAAACAGAAATGGAAATTATTAGGTAAACTGAAAGTATGAAAATCTTAAACTTTAATCAGATGTTCTGTGCACATAAGCTGATTGTGTGTTTAATTATGAAGGAAAGAAACAAAATGGAAAGGCACGAAGAAAATGCTATATCGGATTGTGTCTCAAAGATGAGATGAAACCGGGGATTTTATACTAGTCCTTGGCTTTATGAGAACCGAACTCCATTTATAACAGGTGAAAAAAAAGCTTTAATTACCAAAGAGAAATGTCGGTTGGAAACACCATTTCCACCCCCTTTCCCAAAGTGGTGCTTAGTTGGACTATGGAGGACCAGGCTCCCACTCACCTGTGGATGGAGGCTAACTTGGCCGACTTCCTGCCCACGGAGAACTCAGAACAGTAGAGGTCAGCCTCGGCCCAGGTCTTATTGAGAGGGAAGAATCTATAGCAGTGGCCTTTGAACTCCATCCAGAACAGGGGGCACAGGGGTGTCTGCGGCAGCTCTGGCAGGGCTGGGGGCAGAGAGGAAACAGACCAGGAGGAAGCTTTGCAGTGCTGACACTGTTTCCACAGCTTAGTATATATTTTTAAGACTGTGTCCAAGTAAAGAATGTGTCCAAGTAAAGAATATGTCCAAGGGAAACATATCCCATTATGATTAATGCAATTTCATGCTTGAGGTCCAAAAACACACGCATACCTAAATTTTACAAAATAATAAAAGTAACATATGCTCATCATAGAACACTTGGAAGATGTTAATACTTTGGTACATTTTTCCTCATGTCACATTTGTTTGCAGTGATTTTTAAAAATGAAATTGTGATGATATCGTACTCTGCATACCAGTCAGAACTCTGATTTCTAAAGACTAAAGACTGTGAACACTGCTCCCGTGTCACTGTACGTTTTTGTAAGCATTGTTTTAAATAGCTCTTGAATCCTCTACTGAGTGGCCCTCTTAGAGTTTATTTAATCATTCTCTTATTTTTGGATAATTAGATTGCATCCCTATTTTTTTTAAAAACTATTACAGACAGTTCTGACATGAACAGCTTTGTGCGTAGAGCTTTTTCGGCATTTCTGTTGGTTTTCCAAGGAGAGGTTTTTAAGGCTTTGTTACAATTTGCTAAATTGCCTCCTGAAAGCAATTTATGCGCCCACGGTAATGTCTGAGAGCGCCTCTCTCACCGTGCCCTCGCTGATGCTGAGCGTTATCAATTTCACGGCAATCTTTGCAAATTTTATAAGTAAAAAATGGTTATCATGTTTTGAGTTGCAATTCTGGGCTATCTGGTGAAGGTGCACATTTTTTCCCCACGTGTTTATTGACAAGCTATAGCCAAGGCTATTTATGTCTTCTGCCCATTGAACTCCTGGGGTTTAGGATTTTTTCTGAATTCTGAAAAGGAACAGATTTAAAGAAAAATACCCCGTGGTTGAGATAATAAAGCTCTCTCAAGTCTCAGCCCCTCTGAAGGCTTCTTAGGAGATGCTTTATTTGGAAATCACGACTCAGGATGACTGGCGGGGGAGGCAGGCTGAGAGCCTTCCTCGTGTTAGGCTGGGTGGCTCACCTGTGGGGCAGGAAGTGGGCCGTGGGGAAGTTTGTTAGACTGGGGCTGGGAAGCCTGGATCCTGGTCCTGGCTTCGTACCTGTCCTGCGGTGGGACTCTGGCACATTCTTTCCCTTCTTGACCATCAAACTAGCTGATCTCTGGGGTCCCTTTTGTGGCCACCCACCCAAGGGTAGGTGAAAGCCACCCTCCTGTGGAATCTTTGCCTTCAAGCCACTATAATGGTTGGCCAAGCTTGTGCAATAATAAAGTAGTGGACAACACTCACTGAGCATTTATGATGTGCCAAGCACATAGAGGGAAACTGAGGCTTGGACAGGTTAAGTGACTTGCCCAAGGTCATCCTGCAAGTAAGTGGCAGAGTAGGGATTTGAACCCAGGCCTCCCTAACTCCAAAGTCCGTGTGATGTGTCAACATGAGAAATCAACAGGGCTAAGAATGGTTAATGGTCTTTATCACACCCTTATCGCACCGGGGTTGCTGGGCCCATTAATTGGGCCAAATAAACTCACCAAGTACTTGGTACAGATGGATTGTGTAATATTATGACTATTAGTGATTAGCTCAGGGTTCTATAACCTGGTATGATAGGCTTTAGGGTTCTAGTGAATCCCCTGAAATAAAAATGCAAAGTCAAAAGTGTGTGTGTGTGTGTACATGTGTGTACGTGTGTGTACGTGTGTACCTCTGTGCATTTTTCGGGGGAAGGGAGGGACAGTTGCTTTAGTCGAGAGAGCTGTGCCGAGCAGGCCGGCTCCAGGCCATGCTTCCCAGGCCTGGTCAGAGCCACTGGGTTTTCCCATTTGACCAGAACCAGTGCCTCCCCCACCCCCAGCGGCGGTGCTGAAGGGTCCTGGTTAATCCCACGGTCCTGGCCAACCGTCCTCCAGTGCACGCCAGCACCCAAACCGGAGCCAGTTGGTTCTCTCTTAACCCTCTTCTGTACGGCAAAGGGAAAAAGCTCTCCTTGGGGAGGTGGGTGGGTTTAGTGTCCTCGGCCTGTCCCTGCTTCTTTCTGGGCCTCAGGCTCCTCCCTTCTTGATGCCAAGCATGGGTTTAGGAGGACATCGCTCTGGTGCCTGAAAGTTGCATTGGCCAAGAAGGTTGTAGGACCCTTTGTAAGGCTGAGCCTTGTTGAGCTCTTTGTGGGGACCTTTTGCCACTGCCGACTACACAGAGAGCCTCAACCGAATCACTCCCTGGGGTCAACTTTTGCAGCACCTTCTTGCTTAGCTTGGATGAGAAGCGGCAAATCATTCTCATCTTTCCACTTGTGACCAAGGACACTTGTTGGTGAGAACGTAGCTAAGTTTGTCCAAGGATGGCTGGAATGACTCACCAGGAGTACAGTTTACGCTGGTGCTAAACCACTTTCCCTACTTCCACTCATCCCCAAATTACTTGGCTTCCTAAATACTCATCTTAGAGATGGAAATAGGGTGACCAACCCATCCTGGTGTGCCCGGGACTGTCCCAGTTTTAAAACTGAAAATCCCACATTCCATGTACCCCTACAGTTCCCAGAAAGCTGGAATGGTTAGTCACCCTCAAGCAGTGAGGGGCAACTTTGCTCCCCTGGGGACACTGGACAATGCCTGGAGACATTTTCGGTTGTCACAACTGGGGGTGGGGGTGCTACTGACATCTAGTGGGTAGAGGCCAGGGACACTGCTAAACATCTGACAACACACATCTCCCCACAACAAAGTGTGACGTGATCCAAAATGTCATGGCGCCAAGGTTGAGAAACCTTATCCTAGACAGAAGGCAGGACTCCAGCAATGTAAAATAATCCCAGAGGTGCAACCCAAAGCATCACAGCAAACACCCACACGTCTTAGCCTATCTGCATTTTCTTTAAAAAAATTAAGCCACATCCCACACAACTAATCAGAAGCATAGTTTGGGCCAGGCACAGTGGCTCCCACCTATAATCCTAGCACTCTGGGAGGCCGAGGCGGGCACATTGTTTGAGCTCAGGAGTTCGAGACCAGCCTGAGCAAGAGTGAGACCCCATCTCTACTAAAATTAGAAAAACATTAATCGGACAACTAAAAATATACAGAAAAAATTAGCCAGGCATGGTGGCGCATGCCTGTAGTCCCAGCTACTCAGGAGGCTGAGGCAGGAGGATCGCTTGAGCCCGGAGTTTGAAGTTGTTATGAGCTAGGCTGACGCCATGGCACTCTAATCCAGGCAAAAGAGTGAGACTCTGTCTCAAAAAAAAAAAAAAAAAAAAGAAGTATAGTTAGGGTTATTTCTCTAATTTTGGAGTTAAAACTTATTACTAGTAAAAACCCATGACTTACAAGCACTGGAGACGCTGCTTTAACATCGCGTTTGAATTTAATGGCACGGACCTCATCAAAGAACACTGCAGAAGGGAAGTCTGGCACTTTCCTCCCTGAGTTTAGGAGGAAGCATACTTCTTTGTCATCTCTCTCTGCCAGGAGGAGGACGTTTTCCCCTGGCCTTTCTTACACTGAAGGTGGAACTCTTCGTGAGTCTCTGCTCTGAGAAGGTTTCAGTCTCAATTCCTCGCTTCGAATGGGTCTGGCTTCACCTCCTACCCCCACGTGGCTGTTAAAACCCAAGTCCCTGCATTACCGAGGCTGATGTCCCATGCAGAGTTCTGGAGTGACGTGACCTTTGTTCCCGACCCCTGGGCACCCCTCCCCCCATTTTCTTGGAAGTCCAGTTCGACGGGATGTTTGTAAGAGTTCGTGTGGCTTTTCTGCATGGCTATCGTGGGAAGGGTTTGTTTTCACTAATTCACTATATTCTCCGATCTTGAAGTTTCCACCCTCTTTGTCCTCTACCTCTTTTTCTTTTCCTTCACTTTTTTTTTTTTTAAAATGAACTTTATCTTGGAATAAATTTAGATTTATGGAAAAGGTGCAGAGATAGTGTGGAGAGCTCCTGGACACCTTCGCCCCGTTTCCCCCAGTGTAACATCTTACTGAACTAAGAAACGAACACAGGTGCGACATCATTAACTAAACTCCAGCCTTTATTGTTTTCTTTTCTTGTTCCCAGATCCAGCTTAGGATACCCATTATGTTTACTCTCCCTACGCGTTTCACTTGACATCAAATACCGTAGCTAGGATTGGATGGGATTATAAGACGAAGTTGGCAAGAACTGGCTGGAATTGGTCAGAATTCTCTGGCGTTGTTGGATAATTTGCCAGATATCACCTTTACCTCCTCTCCTTTTTCCTTCCTCACACCCGATCTGTTCTCGAGTCTTGTCTATGCCGTCTCCTAAACACCACTCTTATTTTTGTCTTTCTTTAGCCTCCCTGCCCTGCCCTCTCTCACCACCACCTTCTCCGCTGCCTCCCACCTGCTACACCCAGGGGTGTCCTTTCTTTTTTGACCTTCTCTCCCTGAAGCCCTCTGGGCGTTCCCATTGCCCTTGGGAGCTGCCTGACTTTGGCTTATCGGCCATTCCTCGCCTCCCCTCGCTCCGGACGTGCTCAAACTCTTGCCATTTCTCACACACGTGTCCAGACCTTTGCAGATACACCCCTCGACCTGACTCTGGCCAATTCCTGGTTCTCCTTCGAGTCTCAGCTGCACGGTGACTTTTCAGGGAAGATGAGGTAGGGGCCTCTGGTAAATGCTCCTAGAGTCCCCTGCACCCTGACTTTCATAAGTCCCCGTGAATTCCTGTGTTTCCCTCCCCGCCATCCCTGGTCAGCATCTGTCCGATCATTCCTCTCCCCTAATGCCGTGGCACATAGTAGGTACACAACGACTAGTTTTGAATTAATAAATACACGTAGGGACTCAAACACCACTTTTTTTTGGAAAACGATGAGAAGACTGTGTGCGCCACCCGTGTGTCCTGATGCCTCGGAAACTGGGAGTCCAGACGCCAGGATGGCATTCCTGGAGGTTTCCGCCCAAGCCCTGAAGGCAGGTTGCCCGATCCTGGTTGTGCAGATTGTTCAGGACGACGATTGCTGTGAAGGGCAACCTCGGCATCCTCTGGGAGCAGCGTAGACTCCCGGACCCCACCCAGACCCACTGACTCCGAATCCGCATTTATAGCAGATCTCCTGGGTGACTCATGTGCGTATGGAAATCTGGGGAGCACTGGTCTACAGTGTACCCTACTGAGAGATGGAGCCTGTAGAATCACTCACTCACTCATTCATTCATTCCTTCTCTCACTGAATAGGGCACAGCAAAAAAACCCAAAACATTAATCATTAAGTAAGTGAAGGGGGCTTGGGAGGGAAGAGGAGGGAAGGGCCCTCGGTCCTGAAGTTTGGTGCATATCTCAAAGGGAAGCCCCCCCGACCCCCAGTGTGGAAAACAGGCTCCCTGAGCTCTTTGCCCCTCTCCTCCCCACTTCTGCTCCCTTTGATTTTTTCCCACTGAACAAATAGTTGTTATGGATTCCTGGGGTGAAACACAGCAGAAAATGGGGCCGTGACAGGTCACTGCTCAATTACTCCCCGTTAATCGTTAATCGGGAGGACCCGGGAGGCAGAAGGGAGCGCTGGCTTGCACTGGGATGGTCATTAACTCCAACCTGCCTGGTATCCCCCTCCTCCTCTACCTCCGGGGTTTCGGAAACTGGGAACGGAAGGCCTCTCGTCACCCTGACCCCAAACCAGCCTTTGCTAATCGGTCTCTTGTGAAGGGATTTATATAGCTTTGCAGCTTGACAGTCAGATAACCATGGCAACACAACCAGCAGAGCCAACTCTTACTCAACACTCACCGTGTGCCAGGCACTGTGTTAAGTGCTTTATACATATTGATTCATTCAATCTTCACACATCCTACGAGGTAGTTACCACTATCATCTCCACTTTACAGATGAAGAAACCAAAGCACAGAGAGGTTGACTAACTTGTCCAAGATCACACAGCTCCTACTGGACAGAGGTAGAATTTGAAACCAGGCTGTCTGGCTCCAGACCTAGAGATTCCTGCTGCATTTAAGTCCATTTGCTTTTGCTCTAATCTTAGTGGTCTGGTCCTTCATTCACGTCTTTATTCATTCAACAAGCACTATTTGTGCACCTACTTGGTCTCGGGCAGTTGGCTACAAGGTGAAGATGTCATGGCAAACTATACAAACGCGCTTCTGACCTCATGGGTCTTACGGTCTAGGAAGACCAAAATGAAGAAAAATAAGCACAGACACAAAGATGTCGTTCACATGTAATTTGTGCATGTGTGTCAGGCTCGAAAACACTTGAGGATGCAGCCCCCAAATTATTTTGGAAACTGTTACTTGTTTGCCCCTTTCTCTCCCCAGTTGAATTGGTGGCTGCCCCGTCCCTGCCTTCAAGGAGCCCGCAGGTGATCACAACAGGGCACCACCAAGTCCCCTTCCCAAATGGAGGAAACATAGGGTGCTGCCACAGGAGCACCTAAAAGTGGCACGTAACCTGGGCTTGGAGATCTGTTGGGGCGGGAGGACTTCCTAGAGGAGGTGACGTTTCAACTGAGACCTGAAGGATGAGCAAGAGTCTCGGAAAGAGCGTTGCAGGTGGAGGGCACCGCATGTGCGAGGGAGAACGGAGCATTTGGCGAATCGGAGCCGGTTGAGCGTGGCCGGGAACTTGCAAGGAAGCAGGAGGTGAAGCTGCAGGTGGGGGAAGGGAAGCGGTGGGGGAGGCCGCACCAGGGGCTCGTTGCTCCGCAAACCGGGAGGCCGAACTACACGGTCTTTTCATTATACTTCAATTAGCAGCACCAGAGGCCCCCAGGGTCTCCCAGCCGGGTGGGAGTCAAAGCCTTTGGGAGCTCTGAGCTTGTCAGGGAAAGAAACACACCAGTGGGACTCAGAGCTTCCCTGCTCCCCCTCTCTTTTTAAGAGAATAAATTGTCACCCTCCTACTCATTCTGGCTGTTCGCTCCCCTGGCCCCCGTCCAGCCGCCCACGGATGCGCCACCCTGCTGCCTCCTGCCCAGATCAGCCCTGGGACCCAGCCAGGCGGGGAGGTGGGGAGGCACTGGGGGCCACGTTTGTCCAGCCGGTCCCCATACTGGGCCACGGACGCGCCCAGGGGGCCGGAAGGAAGTGTCTCGCAGATCCCAGGCAGGTGGCTGCTGGGAGCCGCACTTGCCAGACGGGCCTCCTTCACGGTGAGCCCGGGCTCCGGAAGCAGAACTGGCAGTGTCAGGTCTCTGCTGCCTGAGCTTTGCTGTCCCTTCTTTGGGCCACTCTTGAGGCCACATGATACAGAGGAAGAAGCACTGGACACTTTCTTAACATTGCTAATGACAGCGACCATTCATTGGGTGCCTAGTAAGTGACTCCTGAGACCAACCTAGGAGGTTTCAGTATCGTCCCCATTTTACAGATGAGGAAACTGAGGCACAGGGAGGTTAAGTCACTTGCTCCCTTGGCTACCAAGTGGCAGTGCCAAGATTGAGACTCAGGTCTGATGGACTTGGAAACTCCTAAACAGTCTAGCACTTCCAGAAAACATCTTTTTTTCTGATCTCAGTTTTCTCATTTGTAAAATATGTATAAATTAAACACCAAATTTAACAATTAATTAATTAAGCAAATATGTCATCATTTCCTGAGTGCCTATTTGGCTTAAGGTGCGTGCCCTCAGATTGCTCACAGTCTAGAAGGAGGAACACAACGTGGCAAAGAGTCACCATATACTAAATGTTCTAGAAGTATGCACGGAGTGCTGTGGCCATAGTGGAGTGGGAATGGGCCTGAGTGCCCAAGGGACACTCTAGGATTGGGGCTACTCTAGCAGATAGGGACATAGTTGCCTAGGCTGTGCTCCAGCTTCAGAGCTTGGACTCTGGAGTCAGATGGTCCTAGTGGGAAACTCAGCACTTTGTGCCTCAGTTTTCTCATCTGTACAATGGGCATGATCATAGTGCTTACTTCACTATGTGAAGTAAGCCAGTGTCTGGCTCACAGGTTGGCATTCTAGTAAACACTAGACATTATTGCAGCAGAAACAGCCTGGGCCCTGGGACATTTCCAGAGCTGAGAGTGCAATGCCAAGTTCTCAGAGGGGAGAGGAAAAGGCTACAGAGCTTGACTCATTTCCCATCTGCACCCCTGAGGCCCTGCAGAAGCATGTCCTGAGTTTCAAAACACTTTGCTATACTTTCCTTTGTTACAGACAGTTCTTGGACTCAGGAGCCAAGGACAGGAAACTTTTTGATAGTCGAAGAAGAATAATATGAAATATTTATGTAGCTCTTACTAAGTAAGTGCCAGGCAGCATTCTGAGCACGTTACACTCATTAATTCAGTTAAGCGATAGGTTCAAAGGCAGGTTCAGAGAAAAGGTTTTGGGGAAAGGATCTAGTCTGGTTAAATCTTCCCAAGTCTCTCAGAGGTTGTCTAAAGGTTTTTGTTTTTGCTTTTTCCCCCCAAAGCAAACCTAGGAGGTGTAGTTGAGTTGCATTATTTGCATGTATGTTTGCATGTTCACGAGGTGAGTAATGAAAGTTCCAGAGTAAGGCTGGTACGGTGGCTCACGCCTGTAATCCCAGCACTCTGGGAGACAGAGGCAGGAGGACTGCTTGTGATCAGGAGTTTGAGACCAGCCTGAGCAAGAGGGAGACCCCGTCTCTACCAAAAAAAAAATAGAAACATTAGCCTGCATTGTGGTGCGCACCTATAGTCCCAGCTACTCAGGAGGCTGAGGCAGGAGGATCGCTTGAGCCCAGGAGTTTGAGGTTGCTGTGAGCTATGATGATGCCACTGCACTCTAGCCTGGGTTACAAAATCAAACTCTGTCTCGAAAAAAAAAAAAAAGTTCCAGAGTAGGGGGATGAATGGCCTGTTTTGCTTTGTACTTAAAGGCTGGGGATATCCAGAAGAAGAAAAACTAGGCCTATCCTCAATAAGAGGGGCTTTTGGGGGTACGTGCACCCTCATGGTCTGCAAGGGCCCACGGAGACCCCTAAATCTCCTAGCACACAGCATGTATGCTCCTGCTCACACTCCCTCTCACACATTCTCTCTGGGCCGAAATCACTTTCCTCTGAAAGCTCTGTCTTTTCAGGGGCTTTCTGCCTGGCTGGCAGCCTGGGGAGCGGAAGAACTACCACTCGGACCAGTGATGACCTTGGCCGCCCGGTTGGCTTCTGCAGCCTCAGTTTCCACAGCTGTGATATGGAAGGGGTGGGCTGAGGGGATTCCTAGGACCCTTCCTTCCAATCCCAAACTCTGAGATCTCCAAGGCTGCTAGGATTGACATAACCTCAGCTCCCTTATCCACAGCGTAGGGGCGAAGCTTGGGAACAGACATCCGCAAGTTCCTTTCTACAATGAAGTCTTTGCATCACAACAGAAAATTATGTCTCCTGTTTAGTTCTAGCGGAACATCAACAGCCGCAGTGATAGACGTGGTAATGGGAATAACTGTCAAGTTTCAAGTGTTTACTGTGTGCTGAGCATCTCACCTGCACGAGCTCCTTGAAGATCCCCAAAAACCTCACTATCCCCACTTCCTAGGTGAGGAAACTTGAGGTTCGGAGAGGCCCCATGGACACAAGCTAGTGAGGGAGAGGAAACTCCCCTAGTTGCTCCCACGCTCAAACTCAGTCTCGACCCCTTCCCACCTTTGCTGGGCGGAAGGGCAAGATCTTGGGATATATAAGGAAGCCTTCAAGGATATTTTTTCCAACTTCTCTCCGACTTGCCCATTGTACCAGGCAGGAAACTGAGGCCCAAGAGCAAGGATGCAAAGACACTGTTAATAGACTGAATGTTTGTGTCCGACTCATATGGTGAAGCCCTAACTTCAAATGCTACAGTATTGGGGATGGAACCTTCGGGAGGTAATTAGGTTTAGATGAGGCCCTATCCTCACGATGGGCTTAGTGCCCTTATAAAAGGACTGTACTGCCTCTCTCTCTTGTTCTCTCTCTCCCTCTGCCATGTGAGGACACAGCAAGGAGGTGGCCATCTGCAAGCCAGAAAGTGAGCCCTCACCAGGAACCAAATCTGCCAGCACCTTGATCTTGGACTTCCCAGCCTCCAGAACTGTGGGAAATAAATGTCTGTTGTTTAAGCTGCCTGTCTGTGACATTCTGCCATGGCAGCTCAGTCAGTTTATGACGGAATGGAAGCCCCTGCTACCTGCCCAAGAGAACTGAGACTACCCCTCCTTACCCCTGCTGCTAGGGTTGCCAGATTAAAACAAATAAACAAACAAAAACCCCAAAAGATACGTCATTAAATTTGATTTTCAGATAAACAACGAATACTTGTTAGTATAAGTATGTTTCATGCAATATTTGGGCATACTTATACTTAAAAAGGATTTATTGGTTTTTATTTACTGGTATCTTATCTCGCAACCCTATCACCCCACTGTTTCAATTCAACTCAATGCTACCATAGCCTAGTAACTTGGTCTCAGGAAAATATTCATTTAGGTATTTCATTTAGTTTTACTTTAATGAGGAAAAAAAATTAGTATCTCCATCATAGGGTTATTGTGGGGATTAAATACATCCACATGTAAAAACTACTTAGAACTGTGCCTGGCCCATGGGAAGGTCTCTGTAAGTCTTAATTGTTGTTATTGGTATTATTAATATTATGTTTTCTAAACGACATCTGGAAAGAACCCAATAGAGGTGACAGGCGGGAGCCTTAGCCACGAGGAGATCGTGGGGTTCAGGACTCTTCCCCCCGGAGTCGGTACTCCGGCCTCTTGCTGCAAAGCAGAAGAAATTGAGTTCATTTGAAGCCCCTTGTCCTCCATATGGGACGCTGGGAGGCCACATGCCCAAGGCCGAGAGCTCTCAATCCCTGGGGACACCCTGCAAAACCCACAGGGCTGCGTGTCACAGGGCCAGGCCTCCAGGGACAGCTCTGTCCTCCCTGCCTGCCCAAGCCCTGGTGGCACAGCGACAAGTCCGGGTGGGGAGCTCCCAGATGCCAACTCCTAACAAAAGTGCCATTTTCAGACCTTCCCATGGTGCCCAGCACTGTGCTCAGCACTTTCTCCTTGTCATCTCCTCTCCCTGCACAGCGGCCCCAAGAAGGTGCCATCATGACCCTCCGATTTCCAGAAGAAGCTGAGGCGCAGAGAGATTAAGAAACCTGTCCCAGTTCACACAGCTCGTAAACTGCAAAACTGGGATTTAAACCCAGGACTTTTCAGGTCAAGGCCTAGGAGAGTGCCCATGACAAAGCGGACTGGGGGAAAGCCAGCAGGAGGCTCAGGTCCAGCCCCTACCCCCCCACCGAGGCAGCCAGGCCTCAGCGATAGAACAAGTCCCTGTGTGTGTCTCCCTCTCCACCCGCTGCCAGCCTGGCCCCTGCGCTCACCTGGGCTGATGCTGATGTCTGTCTGTGGAAAGGCCTGGACAGACAGGAGGGCCAGGGAGGCTGCAGCCCACAGCCCCCACCGTGGCATCCTGAGTCCCCAGAAAGCTGCCTCCTGGCCCGAGTGGAGGAGAGAGGCTTTTTGGCGGGAGCTTGGGTCCAGGATTGCTCTCTGAGGTTCAGGCGGGGCCTGCCAGGGGCTGGGGCAGGCTGGGTGGACACCAGTCCCCTCCTCCTCCCTCCTCTTCACACTGCTGGAGACAGCTCAGAGTGACAGCTGAGAGCAAAGGAGCACTAGGCCAGCCCCTCAGGAGAAACTTTAGTCCCCAGCCCTGCCTCTGAGCCGCAGTGTGACCTTCGGCATGTGTGTCTCTGAGAGTCAGTTTCCGCTTCTCTAAGATGGGATAATAACGAAGTTTACGTTATTTGTAATGTTTACATTACATACAAATGGCACACATTTATTATATAAGTCAGAAGCAGGTACAACTCACTGTACTAATATATTGTGTCTATTATAAAACACATCTCTCAAAATTTAAATTGTTAGAGGTTGGTGCAAAGTGTAAATAGAGAAGAAAGTTCGTATATTTTCTCCCTCTTCCTTCTCATTGTGTGAGCTGGACTTTGGAGGCCTCTGCTGTCACGTTCTTGGGGGCTGCAGGAAATCAGATGTGTCTGTCTTAGAGTGTTTTGTGCTTCTAGGCAGAGTGCCTGAGGCTGCGTCATTTATAATGAACAGAATTCATTGGCTCACAGTGCTGGAGACTGGGAAGTCCAATGTCAAGCTGCCGGCCTCTGACATGGGCCTTCTTGCTAAGTCATCACATGGTGGAGGGGGAGAGGGAGACTTGGACTGAGCCACGCTACTGGCTGCTCTAGCTCAGCTTGCAGCCGGCCTCTCACGGGACATCTCTGTACCTCTGTGATCGTCTGAGCCAATTGCCCCTAGTACTTGTCCTTCCGTATCTCCCACTGGTCTGTCTCTCTGGAGAACCCAGACTAATCTGGTTAGGTAGTACGATAAGATAACTGCTGCCAACCTGTAGGGCATCGCCTTCCGGGCTTTTTTCTAGGTGTAAACTTTTAGTTTTTCCCTACTAATCATTCTGGTATTTTTGAACATAAAAAAGAGCAGGTGTCTCCTTGGCGGGGGCAGACAGGGCACCCAGCAAGGAAAGCAATGCTTCTTTCTTGCTGTAGTTCCAGGTTTCTCGAGTGAGTTATCAGCGCCCCAAACAGCTGTTCCTGGCACCCTGGGCCCCTCCCTCTGAGCAGGCTGGGCAGGGGTCATTAGCTCCTCCTAGTGCAGGGAGTCGGCCTTGAGCTCAGAGGTGCTGCCAAGGAGGGAAAGCGGTGATGTTCTTTTCACCCAAGAGATAAGAGGACTCGCGGATGGTTCTAAGAAAATAGAAGTAGCTTTAAAACTCCCCACCCCACCCCCAAACCTTTTTCTTTGAGCTCGAGCCCCGACACCCCAAAGAGAGCGTTTAAGTGGTCTGTATGTTTCCTTTCCCACCTCCTGCCTGAGGAGGAGGAAGATGATAATTAAAACGAGTGGGCAGCCCACCACAGGGCACCTCGGGCCCAGGTTTCTCTAGAAACTCAGTCCTCCCTCCACCTCTCAACACATCCCTCTCGCCTCCTGACAAACGCTATTCCCGGAGATGAGCGTGGCTCTGATCTGTTCTGCCACTAGCCAACCAGCAAACACCCCGATACGCGCCCGGTAGTAAGAAACGTCACACAGTGCGCCAAGCGGCATGTTAAAACTTTGCCGGTGTCAGCCCAGCTAATCAACCCCGTGGGGTAAGAATGTCACCCCATTTTCAGGGAGAGAGCCGAGCAGAGCATTTAGCCACACCGGCTTAGTTTGCTAGGGCTGCCTTAACAAAGCGCCGCACACTGAATGGCTTAAACAACAGAAATTCATCATCTCACAGTTCCGGAGGCTGGAAGTCTCCAATCGAGGTGTCGGCAGGGTTGGCTCCTTCCGAGGGCGGCGCGGGAAGGGTCTGTTTCAGCCTCTCCTTGGCTTGTGGACGGCCGTCTCCTCCCTGGGCCTTCACATCTTCTTCCCGCTATGTCTGCCGATCTGTGTCCAAATTCCCCCTTTAGGACTCCAGTCAGGCTGGATTAGGGCCCACCCCGATGGCCTCGCTTCAGCTAGATTACCTTTGCAAGGACCCCATCTCCAAACAAGGTCACATTCTGAAGTCCTGGGGGTTAGGAACCCAGCAAACCTTTTTTTTTTTTTGGTAGGGGGCACAATTCAACCCCCAACAGGCTCTAGTCGCCCAGGCCCGGGCTGGCCTTTTAGTTCTATTGCTCACTCACCACTTAACCTCATTAAACCTTGGCTTCCCCATTTGTAGCAGGAGAACAACTGTATCTCCCTCGCGCCCCTGTAGGCTGCTGTGTAAGGCTTAAATATGATGCTTGGCACTCCCACGGTGCTCGGCCAGCCCTCCTGTCGTTACTAAAGAGGGTAGCAGGTGCTGGGGACGCCCCTCGTCATGTCCTTCCGTCCACCTGGGCCCCTGTGGCTGCAGGGAGCCGGGCCGTGCACAGCTGACCCCACTCACCAGGTGCACGCGTCTCTCTCTCCGCCCAGGGATTTCTCTGGCACTATGGGGCTTGCTCAGCCCACACGACTTTCTCCAAGTGCCAAACATTTAATGTCTCCAGGGGCAACCCTCAAGCCACGAGGGACGAGGGTCAGTAGTTAAATATTCCAGCTTCCATATAATGGTGAGTCTCACGTGCGTTCTCAAGTGTGGGCAGGATTGAGCCCACAGCAGTAATCAGCGCAGCCTTTCTGTTTCTCTCCTTTCCCTGACTTAGTCTTCCACTTCTGCTTCCTGGGATCGTCTCCCAAATAAGCTGTCTGCACCCAAGCCCTTGCCCCGAGGTGTGCTTCTGGGTGCCCTAAGACAATGAGGAGACGGAGGCTCAGAGGAGTCATGTGGCGTGTGCACCTGTACACAGTTAAGCAGTAGAGGGCCCAGGATTTGAACCGATTCCCCTGTCTCTATCCTGCATGCCTCTCACGCACCTGTCTGCCCTCATTTCGTTTGCTCTTACACCTGTATCCTGCTCTGTACTATCACAGTGCAGAAGTCACTTTATAAAGGAAAATACCTCTTGCTTTTTTTTCTTCTCCTGAGAACTTAATGTAACCCAGCCTTCCTGCTTCTTCTCCTTGATGCCCACGACACCTCCACTCCAGGGTGGGAGACACACCAGGACCCACGAGGTTCCTCCCTGCAATAGCCAATGTAGCCAGGAGGGGCACAGCCGTCTCGGTCCACCCCTTGAGGTATTTACCTGCCTCAAGCCCTGAGCAAGGCACGGCCAATAAAAAGCTAAAGGAGACATGAATCTTGTCCCAAACAAGTGAGTGGTTTTATAGAGAAGAGCAAAACTGGCGTAACTGTTGTTAGCACACTGCTCGAGTCAGGCAAACACGGTGCAAATACTCGACATTCTTGATCCCCCAAATTTTGGAAGTATAATAAATATCAATGCTTTTTTTTTTTTTTTTTTTTGAGACAGAGTCTCACCCTTTTTGCCCAGGCTAGAGTGCTGTGGCATCAGCCTAGCTCACAGCAACCTCAAACTCCTGGGCTCAAGCGATCCTCCTGCCTCAGCTTCCCAGGTAGCTGGGACTACAGGCATGCGCCACCATGCCCGGCTAATTTTTTCTATATATATATTTTTAGTTGTCCAGATAATTTCTATTTTTAGTAGAGACGGGGGTCTCGCTCTTGCTCAGGCTGGTCTCGAACTCCTGACCTTGAGCGATCCACCCGCCTTGGCCTCCCAGAGTGCTAGGATTACAGGCGTGAGCCACTGCACCCGGCCTCGACATTCCTGATCCCCCAAATTTTGTAAGTATAATAAATATCACTGCTTTGAGTCACTGGCATGGTTGTCACGCAGCGGTAGTGGCCGGAACACCCACCCGTCCTCTGTGTCCCAGGTTCAGAAAGAAAAAGGTAACTCGAATGCGTGGCACAAATAAATAGTCTTTAATTTCAATAAATAGCTCCCCATCACACCAGACAGTATGCTGTGGGAAAAGATACGGAAGCATCCAGCAGAGAGAGAGAGAGAAGGGCAGGGAGAGAGAGAAAGAGGGAGAGGAGAGAGAGATCTATTCTAGCTACACTAATTCCTCAGCACGTGAGACATGACTTTGGTTCACGCACAAACACAGAAAGGTCCTCAGAGTACGACTAAAGAGAGAGATCGCTGTGCGTGGGGTGTGTGGTCATTTTAATCCATGTATCAGATCCTCTGAAGGTCTTTTGTGGGTCACAATCACCGTGATTCGGTCAAGAATGTTACTTTTGTTCTATCATATCCTGTTTACTCGACACACACACATCACTGCTCCCCAAGGTGGGGTCTCTGACAGACAGGAGGGCACGGGGAGAAATCTCACCAGCCGGGAGAGGCAGAGAGCAGGAGTGTTCAGGGCCGAGGTCCCGGCCCGTCACCTTGCTCTCCGAGAGGACACGCAGGCACACACGCGTGTTCCTCTGTGAGGGCACACGCACGAGAACATACACATCCGTGCCCACGGGGAGTCCCCTGGAATAAGCTAACACAAGGACAGTTCGGTCATGCCAGGACCCTGGCAAACGTTTTGTTGCCGCTTGGCTTCTCCACGTAGTCTAACCTAGTTATCACATTGACTGAGAAGACAAAGATACTTACACCTTTGGAGAAAGGTATCAGGTTTGAAGAACCCCAGGGAACAGCAGCCTGTTCAGAAGTCACCCACCCAGTGGGCGTGTGTTTTGGGAGGGGGGTGTCGGGTCTCCCACACACTGGCCAGACTCTTGGTGTTTAGTCTCGATGGAGGTTGGCGCCCTTTGGGAGGTCCCTTCTCTGGCCTGAGGGTTGAAAGTGCATTTTGGGGCGGGGGTGTCAACAAGAACGGGCGTTGCCAGTAAGTCCCACGGCAGAGCCTACTCAGCTCGTGATCTATGGATAGGGCTTCCAGAAAGTTCTCAGGCCTCACTCATTGAGGGCGGCCATTTGGTGATCAATAGTCAGCTTCCTCTCGGTGCTGAGAGGATTTAGGGTGTCGTGTGTGTGTGTGTGTTTGTGTTTTGTGAGTGCGTTTGCAGGTGTGGATGTAATAGTATGTGACACTTTTTTCTGTCTTTTTTTTTTTTTTTTTACAAAGGAAAGCTGCCTCCCCAGCAGCCTTCAGGTCACCTCCAGGGAGGCGGGAGACACGCGGTCACACTCAGCTCGGGACCTCAGGCTGTGCCACTGCTCCACGGCCGTGCGGTGGGTGTTGAGCATGCGCCGCCAGTGGTTGGACTCGGAGGGGCCGGACGAGTACTGGCCGATGACGATCCTTCCGATGAAGTCGTTGCTGCTCTTCATGTTGTGGCCGAACACTAGGCAGCCGGCGGGGCGAGGGCAGGCGGGGACAAGGCGACAAGACAGAGGCCATTAGTCACACCCTCCTCAACTGCCAACATGGGCTCATTGCTTAGGGCACGTTTTTTTCTTCCCGTGGTGAGAAATCCCAATTCCCTCATCTCTTCCTCCCCCGAGTCTCTGCAACAGCCACGCCACGCGCCCTGCTGCCCCTCACCACGCCAGCCTCGTCCCCACGCCGCAGCCTTTGCACTGGCTGTTCCCTCTGCCGGACCGCCCCGCCTGCGGTATGCACCTCTGAACTTACGTACTGCTGCCCCCCAGCCTGCCTGCGGGCTCTATACACGGCTAGTTCCAGTGGGACAGAGCCGTCACTGCAGGCCAGTTGAGTGGTTAAACCAGGGTTTCTCACTTGTGACGCTGTTGACATTATGTCACACGATCCTCTGAGTAGAGAACTGACCTGTGCGTTATAGGATGTTTAGCAGCATCCCTGGTCCCCTCTGCCCCCCGCCCCCGCCCCTAGATGCCAGTAGCAGTCCCCTCTCCAGCTGTGACAATCCCCAGTGTCTCCAGATACAGCCAGATGTCCCCTGGGAGAGAGGGGTAAATGCATCTCAGATGGGAACCACTAGGTTAGGCCAGGGGCCACGGGGCCAGACATCCTGGGGCGAATCCTGGCTCTGTCATTTGACAAAGCTCTAGAGTCAAACGAGGTAGCCTCTCTGAGTCTGTTTCCTCATTAAATAGGAATCTTAATAGAACTTTATCTCACAAGTCGATGTGCAGTTTCTATGAAACTATGTGTGTAAAGCTCTTAGCACACAGTACCTAGCATGTGGTAAGAGCTCAATAAATGTTATATTGCTATTTCAATCCTATATTTCTGTCTGCTGACCTTTTATAAAAGAGACTTCATGTTTGTTTCCTCTGTTCCATGCAATGGTGGGAGTCTGCTGAGAGAAATGGCCATGGTAATTTCTTCCACCCCTGGCTGTGCTGCCTGTCTCTCTGGAAGGCTTCTCTGTTAAGCCCAACTTAAGCTTAATGTATGTCTTTCAAGCCTAATGAGATGGTTAACTTGATTTATCTTCCCGGCCAAGTTCCGCCTAATTCTTTATCTGCGTGTGGGTAGCAGCGCAGGCGTGCCATCCCGCTAATGGGAAAGCAGGCTGTGTCTGTGTTATAAATAAAGGGCTACAGAACGAGAAATATCACAGATTCACCCAGCGTGAGCCGAGCAAAGGCAGGCTGGATCCCAGGAGGGACACTGATTATCAAATAAACCCACTGAAATATGCAGCCCAAAACAGAGCTTGAATGCTAATGAGCCTCCGTTCTCCTCTGTGGGGTTCACACCAAGAATTCCAAATGATGAAAATGGGGGAAAAAAACAAAAACAAAAACAAAAACCCCATTCATTGTCTAAAAGAGAAAAAGACTTAGGGAAAACTATGATAAGTGAAATACTATGTCATCTCTGTCGAGAGTGACCAGTACCTGTTACCTCTCTGGAGAAAAACTGGACCATGTATATTTTTTGTATACTTGGTAATGTGCTCAGTATGCATAGGAGGACCTCATTTACATGCAAATCCCTCACAAAAAAGGGGAAGTAATAGGAATGGAACTTTTGCTTATAAAGGAAATTGCTACAGAGCTTTCTGATGCATTAGAAAAAAAGTTTTTTTTTTCTTGAATAGGTAACACTCAAGACTTTTGGAACCACACCTAGTGGGCAATTTAAGGTTTGATCTCACCAAAGAGAAGAAGTTCTTTAAGTCCTCTTCCCTGTGTGCCTTGAATCTAAAACAAGATACTATTAAGCAACTAAAAGCCCCATTTGCTCTTCTATGAGGGCAAAATGTTCTATCTTCCTCTCCAAAGCTCAAGAATGACAACGCGAAAACATCCCTCTGTAAATGGGCATAGGTTTTGCATATTTGGGAATAGGGTTTAAGAAAGGAAGTCCCAAGCACGCTCATGCACGGCTGGTGGAAGAGCAAGTCGGTTCAACTTTTGGAGTTGTTCGCAGTATCTGTTCAAAATAAAGGTGTCGTAACTTTTGACTCAGCAATTTCACTTCTAGGAATTGATTCTGTGGAATTGTCTGCACAAATGGACAAAGATACACATACAAGGATATTTTATATAGTGAGGGTCAGCAAACTGGAGCCTCCAACTCAACTCTGGACAACTAACAGTTTTTTTAAATACAGTTTTATTGGAACACAGTCAAAGTCATTTGTTTACATAATGCTGCTTTTGTGCTAAAAGGGCAGAGTTGATGGCTTAGTCCATTCGGACTGCGATACCAAAATGCCATAAACTGGGTAGCTTATAAACAAAAGAAATTTATTTCTCACAGTTCTGGAGGCTGGGAAGTCCAAGATCAAGGTATTGGCAAATTCGGTGTCTGGTGAGAGCCTGTCTCCTCATAGGTGGTGTCCACATAGTGGAAGGGAAGAGCTGGTTCTCTGGGGTATCTTTTATAAGGGCACTAATCTCAATCAGCAGGGCTCCACTTTCATGACCTAATGACCTCCCAAAGGCCCCACCTCCTAATACCATCACTTTGGACGTTAGGATTTCAATATACACATTTTGGGGGAGACACAAACATAGCAGTTGAATAAGTCGGAAAGAGGCCACGTGCCCTTCAAAGCCTCAAATATTTACTGCATCTGTCTGGTTCATCTATGCTGTAGTGTTCTATTCATCAACTGATGGACATTTGGGTTGTTTCCACCTTTTGACTATTATTATGAATGTTACCATAAACATTTATGTACAAGTTTTTAAGGCCATATATTATGATTCCACTTACATGAAATGTTCAGAATAGGAAAATTTTTAAAGACACCAAGTATATTAGTGGTTACCAAGGACTGGGGTAAGGGGGAATGGGGAGTGATTGCTAATGAGCACTGAGTTCCTTTTAGGGGTGATAAAAAATGTTCCAGAATTAAATAGTGATGATGGCTGTATAACCTTGCAAATATACTAAAAAGCACTGAATTGTATACCTTAAAGGGGTGAATTTTATTGTTATGTGAATTTTTAAAAAATAATTTTTTAGAGGGAGGGTCTTGCTCTGTTGCCCAGGCTGGAGTGCCATGGCACGATCATAGCTCACTACAGTCTCGAACTTCTGAGCTCAAATCATCCTCCCACTTCAGCCTCCTGAGCAGCTGGGGCTACAGATGCGCACCACCATGCCCCACTAATTTTTTGATTTTTTGTAGAGACAGGGCCCCACTATGTTGCCCAGGCTGGTCTTGAACTCTTGTCCTTAAGCAGTCTTCCTGCTTGGCCTGTTATGTGAATTTTATTTCAATAAAGAAATGCTGGGGCCGGGTGCAGTGGCTCATGCCGGTAATCCCAGCACATCGGGAGGCCAAGGCAGGAGGATCGCTTGAGGCCAGGAGTTTGAGGCTGCAGTGAGCTATGATCAGGCCACTGCTCTGCATTCCAGCTTGGGTAACAGAGAGAGACCCTGTCTCTAAAAAGACAAAAAGAAAATCGAAACCAAAAACCAAACCTGGAAATGACAAAAATGTCCAGATGTCCATGAGGAAGTGTAGCCGAGGCTGTTGGTGTCCTGCCTACCCTCTCGGCCCACCTCGGAGGCTACTGACGGCATCTGTGGATAGTGTCCTACCTCAAGCACTGTGGCTTTCTGCCTGAGCCATGCCACACTGTCTGTGCTCACTGCGATTTGTGCTGGGGGCTTTGGGCCACTCCATATTGGGCTGGAGACCAGGGTTAGCCTCTCGCATGGTCAGCCATGTCTGTGTGACCAACCCCCATCAGACAGCCCAGACACCAAGGCTCGGGTTGGTGACACTGAGTGTGTTCTCACCCATCACTGCTGGGAGAATCAAGCGCTGTCCATACAACTCTAGTGGGGGAGGACAGCTGGAGGTTTGCACCTGGTCTCTCTTGGACTCTGCCCTACATGCCTGTCTCAGTCTGTCTAGGCTGCTATAACAAATTACCATACACTGGGGGGCTTATAATCAACAGGAATGTATTTCTTACAGTTTTAGAAGCCAGAAAATCCAAGCTCAAGATGCCCGCAGATCCTGTATCTGGTGAGGGCTCGCCCTCTGCTGCAGAGATGGTGCCTTCTCGCTGAGTCCTCACGTGGTAGAAGGGGCGAGTCAGCTCCCCGGGGCCTCTCTCATAAGGCACCGGCCCCACTCATGAGGCAATCACCTCCCAAAGGCCCCGCCTCTTAACGCGACCGCAGTGGGGGGCAGCACTCCACATATGAACCTCGGAGGGAACACACACATCCAACCGCAGCAGCAATCTTCCTCCTTGCTCACTTCGGCCCATACCCTTTCACTGCAACAAACTGTAACGTGACAATAACAGCTTTTCCCAGTTCCGCGAGTCCTAGTGAATCGCTGAACTTGTTTGTGGTTTTGGGGACCCCTAAACTGCAGACACCCACTCATCATCCTTCACTGGTTTGCCCCCCTTCCCTGCCTCGTTTCTCGGTGCCTCCTGGGATCATCTCCCGAGAAGTCTGCTTGTGCTCAAGTCATTATCTTAAGATCGGCTTTGAACGGGCCAGTTCCACAATTTCTGATGCAATAATACCATGGAAATCCTTGTCGCTGTTGAAAATTAGACAGATCTCTCTATATATAAGAAATGGAAAAATCTCCAAGATATATTGCTAGGAGACAAAAGCACATTACCAAACCGCATATGTAAACACGATCTTGTTTCATTAAAAAGAATGTTAATATATGTAAAGAAAAAAATATCTGGAGGAATGTTCACCAAACTGGTAAAAGTAGCTGTCTCTAGAGAGGGGAAACAGAGGGAAATGTCTGCTTTCTGTGTTATATAAGTATGTGCGGTTTGAACTTCTTATAAAAAGTATATTATTTTGGAAAGAAAACAAAGGAAAAATAAGCCGCTATTAGAGAATCCACATCTAAATCGCCAGAAGGGAAGAAAACTAAAAGGAAGTCTAATATCCTACGCTCCTTATTCCGATTTGCAAAGAAGCGTGGCTGGTGAGTCACTTGGCCCCGGAAAGGTGGGAAGTGACTCAGCCTTTCGGATGGGAAGCCGTCCCTGCCACAGCCGTCCGAGTGAACTGGCGTGCACGGCACTTGCAAACCACTTGGTAAAGTTACAGCAATATTAATAGTCTTTAAAAAAAAAAGGCCCCCGATTTAAAATGCAAATTATAATAAGCTGAAGCTGAATAAAACCGATGACTTCTATGACAAAATGTGGCCTGGGAGGAGATCAAGATTTGCCATCACCGTAAATTCTAAGGAGTGTGTGGTTGTAGAGAACAAGGAACTAAGCACTAGATGTGCAGAGTCCAGAAAGGGACTCAGAGGCAGTGGCTCAGGTACCCCCGTCCCCTCCACTTTATAGAAAGGAAACCAAGTCACAGCTAGTTGGTGATAAAACTCAGTGTCTGAAACAAATAACCTATGAAGAAAGACAATTCCTTATAACTAGAATCCTAAATTCCTTCTCTTTAGAACCATTCACAACTAAATATTTTGTTGTAAGGCACCCCCACCAAATGTACCCACTGATGGTTGTGGGGGGACTCATTTTAATGTAGCCACTAATATATTACTGGACAACGTATAGACCCTAAGTGCACCCCAGGCATCTGAAGCAACTTCCCAATAACGTGCACAATGCAGAGTGTGGCAAAAAAGCATGTAAACAGTTGGAATGGCTGTTGCTACGTCTATGCAGAAACCCAGGAAGGGGGCTTTCTCTAAGAGCCTACTTATTGTTCATGGATTTAGACATAATTGCAATAAACTCGGTCATCTGGTTTCCCCATCTGGAGTAATTTGAATTAATACAGTGGATTGTGATTACCAGACAGATACAAGAACTCAGGGAAGTGCAGCAGAACGAGACCAGTTGGTGAAGGGCAAACCCTGTCCTCCTGCACAGAGCTGGGGGCTAGTCACCGGGTGGTCTTTTGTTTTTTGAATTGTGACTCTGAATTCCTAAGACTGCTCAATGGTCTGCTTAATGGGTCAAAAGAAGTATGAAAAATTTTGTATCGAACACAGTTAAAATTTTTAAGACTTTTTTCAAGCTTAAGGGGAAAGTGACTAGTAAGTGGAAACTTTATTCCTACAAAACATTTTTGGTACCCCTCCACTAATGATTCTAAAGTAGAGTACACCTCGCACCGGAACTTGCTCTATTACCTGTCACACTGTCCCTGACCTTGTTGGATCTCTAGCACCCTAAGGCCACAGTCTCAGAGGGTCACCCTCTGCAGACAGACAAGTACACCGAAATCCAGTTCCCTTCCTCAGATAGTGCCTGGACACACCCTGAGACCCAACTTACCTGCAAAGAATCGTCAACATATGAGTCTACTTCTATGGCACCACGGCAACTCAGGTTGGGGAAACACAACTGGGAAACAAAAATATGGGGCACCCGCCAGGGCTCAGAGGTCCGGCTTTGAAGGAGCACAGGAGGGGCACTGCTTTATCAGGCACCTACTATGTGTTCGGCCCAGGGCTAAGTACGACAGTGGACCAACTCATTTAATCTTTGCATCAACCCTCTAGAAAAGGGTTTCTCACCTTTGGCACTACTGACATTTGGGCCAGGTCATTCTGTGTTGTGGGGTGCTGTCCTGAGCACTGTAGGATGTTCAGCACCACCTATGACCTCTGCCCACGAAATGCCAGAGGCAACCCTCCCACCTCTGTTGTAACACCCAAAAGTATCTCCAGATATTGTCAGACATATTCTGGGGACACAATCGCCACCCCTCTTCCCCCCCAACTCCCCAAGTTTGAGAATCACTGCTCTAAGGCAGTGGCTATCACTGGCCCATTTTACAGCTGGGGAGACTGAGGTCCAGAGTGGTGAGGGGAGATTACTCACTGCTCCAGTCAAACTCTAAGTGCCCTGAATGATCAGGGACAAATTGAGGCTTTCACATGTTGATATTTGCTGTAAAAACGAATTTGTTCTTCACCATAGGTGCTAAGCTCTTTTTTTTTGGTCGCTGATTTAGTTTGCTAAAGCAGACGGTTCTGGAAGGGAAGCTGGGTGACTTAGAATGTGGGTGTGATAAACACTGCAAATTAAAAGAAAAAATTCCCATCTTTACCAATGGGAGCAGACTTGACAGTTCCTCATTTTGCATGTTTGGTTCACAAGGTAATGACGGACTCTCACCTGTGCCCTAGGCTCTCAGTAACCCCACATACAACTTTGAGTCTGACACAGTGCAGGGACACCCCCAGATCACGGCTGGAACCCCAACACCTCATCACTGTACCTTGCAATCCACCTCTTCAGTGCCGGGTTAAGGCGCTCTCCCATTTCTGGAAAAAACATATCAAGCCAGCAAGACCCATCCTGGCTGTATCACGATGCTTCCTCCCCGCGAAGGGTCCCCAGGGTTCATCGGGATGCTCACGAGTTGCCTTAACTGTTGCAGGAGAACCAAGGCAGTCTACACAAGCTGCTCCCCTCCTCCTCCCGCAGGCCAGCGCCCACACGCCCCAGCAGAGTGGTCCCCACTCTCCTCTCAGCTTTCGCAAAACGTCCTCAAACTACAGCATTCCTTCTTTCTGAAACCTACAAGCTGCTTCAGGTTTTTCTTCAAAACAATGTAGATCATATCATCATATCCCTTCCCTTGGCCTCAGTTTCCCCATGTACACCATGGGTGGGTATGTGCAGGTTTTGAATCCTCGTTCAGTGAGAACATTCCTTTGGTTTAAGAGACTCATCCACGCTTAAGGGTGATGTTTTTCAAGCTTTCTTGGCTCATCTGTGATTCATAACAGCTGCTTGGACAGAACTTTTTTCTCTATGTTTTTCCTTCCAAGAGTCATAATGGCAATTTAGATAACGGTATTACAATAATTAAAAATCAGCAAAACCAAATCCCAAGTGTGTGTCATAGGCACTGAGTAAAAGCACTTTATATATGTATTTTTTTTTTTAACTTACATCCATACCAAAGCCCTATTAGGGAAGGTGCCATTTTACTTTATTTTTAAACCCATGCTCCCCAGAAAAGTATGGAAGGTTAATATTTTTATCCCCATTTTACAGATGGGGAAGTCGAGGCTCAGAGAAGTTAAGAGGTTGAGTGCTCAAGGTCTCCCAGCACATGGCATAGTCAGAACTGGAACTCAAAGCTCAGCATTTCTTTTCTAATCTCAAAAAAGGAGAAGAGTCTCACCCATTTCTCCATTCCCTTGACCTTCAGATATGACAAGGCCAAGACAGAGAATAGAGATCTATTGTATGTTGTGTGTTTCAAAAGGAGTTACATGCTCAACCAGCACATCAGGGAAAAGGTGTCCCCAGTAAGAATGACCCTGGAAGATCCCATGAAAATCCCCGTTAAGGTGCCATGCGGGGACCTTCACACCACCCCTGCAGAGCCCAGCAGAGTCAGGTCTGCCGCTGATGTCTGAATGTATGTTTGCTTCTTCGGCTAAGCAGCAGGTAAGGAAGGAAGTTGTCTTATGATTAGGGACGACTGATATGAAAAATATAATCACAGCACCTAACACTTACACGTATCTTATACTGCTTATCATGTAGCAGTCATCCTATGGGCTCCCAATACACTAAATTATTTAACCCACATGACAACCCTACGAGGTAGATACTATCATTATCTCCATTTTGTTATCTCGGTGGGCGTTGAGGGCAGGCGCCGGCATCACAGCTCACCTTGCTGAGAACCAGCCTGAAAGAGCCCTGGGCAGGCCCTGGAAATAAGCTTGGGCTGTTTGGATGGGCAATTCTGGGATCCTGGTGTTCAGAGGCGACCTAGAAGGGAAGGTGTGGGCTCCTTGATGCCTGGGCTTCTCAGTCGGACAGAAGGATGCTGCTTTTGGACCACTCGCCCCACTTAAAGCACAAGGCCCAAGTAGAGGCCCCCTTTGCCCAGGTCTGCAGCAATGCTGGCTCCTAGTGGACTGCGGAATTCTGTAATGCAATGGGTCTCGAGAGGGGCCAATTTTGATCCCCCAAATTTGGCAACGTCTGGAGACATTTTTTGGCCATCACAACTTGGAAGGAGGGGTGCTAATGGCATCTAGTGGATGGAGGCCAGGGATGTTGCTCAGCATCCTACAATGCACAGTATGGCCCCCACAACAAAGAATTATCCATTCCCAAATGTCAGCAGGTGCCGAGGTTGAAAACCTTTTACACCTTTAGGAAAAAGCAGAAATGATAGGATTTCTCTTCATTAATACCAAATCTTCACCACCACCACCACCAAATGAAAGCCACTGAGATTCAAGAAGCTATGCAGATCCCCAGGGAAGGAAGCTGAGAGATTGGGAGCGGGGAGGAGGGGAGTCACCTCCACTGAGCTAGAGAGAGCTTGAAAGCTCAGCAGAGAAGAAATTCCAGAGCAAATTCAGGTGGAGAGAAAACGGGAACGGAGAAGACACTTCTGAGAAACGTTGCGGCGGCTTATGAATTAGATCTCTTTCTCCTTCCTCAAGAGATGGAAGTCAAGATGGAAATTCCTTTGGGGGCTGTTGGACCACGTCTTTATGCCTCTGCGTGGAGACTGAGCCCCGTGGAACCTGCATTTAAGATGACATATGGGTTGAAGAATCACTTTCGGATCCATGTGTGAATTTCACCATCCAGGAGGAAGCATTTAAAGGTGTGACTATAAAGCAATGTGCTTGTTTTTACACGAACAACCAACATTGAGACATCTGGATGAGGGTCGTCTTCGTACATTTGTTTCGGAGGAGTTGGCATCACTTTGCCGGAAATGTTCACTACAAACCGTCTTCAGAGCTAGTTACAAGACACCTGTTGGAGCTTTAGGGGACAACGGATCAAATCCTCCCCCTGCAGTGCCTGGCTTTAACCCCAAGAGATTTTGGTGATGGGTTTGAGGATGCTCCCAGGTTAGATGCAGAATCAAAGTATCACTTGGACTGGTGGCTTCACTGGATTATAGAAAGAGACCTGATCCCACCATACGCTCTCCTCGAATTAAACCTCTCTGACCACAGCTGTGCAGATCCTGTCCCTTCAGGGCGAAGCCTGACCGGCAAGCTCGCTGAGGGAGTTGCAGAGAATGGCACCTGTCGTGGGCAGGCAGGTCCCGAGAGAAGAGGAGGGCAAGGAGACCTGTTCCTCCTTAATCCCGTCCAGCAGAGGACTGGGGACCTCTAGATGCAAACTCACCACGATCCCAATCAGATAAGTCACTTCTCCCCCGGGAAGAGTGAATAAAGGATAGAAATAGAGTCCAGAGGTGACACTCTCAGGCCAGGGTAGGCACACCTTTCCTATAAAGGACCAGATAGTAAAATATTTTAGGCTTTGAGGGCTACCTGTGGTCTCTGTTGGAAGTATTCAACATTGCTGTTGTAGCAGAAAGCAGCCACACACAACGTGTCAATAAACGAGCATGGCTGTGCTCCAATAGAACTTTATTTACAAAAACAGGGAGCGGGCTGCAGTTTGCTGACCTCTGGTCTACTCAGAGCAGTGGTTATCAAAGCGCAGTCTCCACACCAGGAGTATCGGCACCACCTGGAAACCTTTAGAAATGCAAGTTCTCAGGCCCACCCAGCTCTACCGAAACAGAAACTGTGGGGCAGGGGCCCAGCAATCTGTTTGAACAAATCTCCGGGTGACTCTGCTGCATGCTGGAGGTTAGCTTTGCTTCTCAGCAGGACCACACATGACAATCACCTGGGGAGAGGAGGGAGGCTCTTCCCGGCCAATGGACATGCTCTCCGAGGTGGCACTCGTGCAGCCAGGTTTGAGATGCACCGGTCTAGGGTCAAGTACTCGCATGCAGACAAGAAGTTAGGGAATAGAAGCCTCTTAAAAACACCCAAAGAAAGCAGCCTCATTTCTTTGGAATGATGCCCACCTCTGATTTTTTTTAAAAAAAAGATGTTTCTGAACTTGATCTGTGTGAAACACTTAGCTTTCCGTGATCTGTTAAAAAATATGTGTCTTACTTCAAAGGATGAAGAATTCTGCCACAATTCTTTCTTTCTTTTATTGTGGGGCAGGCTCTGGGGGCCGTTTCAAAAGAGAATTCTCAAACTTGTTTTGAATAACAAACAGTAACATCGCTTAAAGAACAGCAGACAACACTCAGAGGCCCTGCAGCCCTGCGTATGCCGTTTACTCCTTAACCTGTAATGTGGGTCAACGTGGCATTTGACTCGAATCCCAGTGCAAGACAAGGTGTCAAATCCTAGTGACAAGAGGAGGTCCCCCTGGGACGGAGCCCGGGGACAGTGGTAGAAGCAGGGTTTGGAACTCGGGTCCCGATCACCTCCTGTAAGCCCCAAGTCCTAACCCCACCTCGTGGCACATGTCACATCCCAAATCATCCTTTGAAAGAAATGACACTTATTTCGATGGGCACATTCTACTGTGTTTAAAAACCACCCTGCTTCTAGAATTGATTGTATAAGTTGTGGTATTGTCACACACTGACATACTCCTCCAAAAACACGACTGGAAAACTGACAGCTACGTCAAGGATGTGATAAAGATACTCTTGAGCTAAAGGCAGGGTCTGATTTCCATCTACATAAAGGTCAAAAAGAGGCGAAATGAACGTGTGGTGAGACAGATGAAGGCAGTGGCTTCCCTGGGGGAGGGGAATAACCCAAAGGGGTTACAAGGGAATTTCTGGGAACATTCCGGTTCTTGATCTGGGTCCTGGTCACACGGGTGTGTTCATTCTGTGAAAATTCATGAATTTTGTACGTATGTTATACTTCAACAAAAAGTGAACTATAAAAAATGAACAAATGTGACTAACGTCCACAACTGACTTCGAAACGCACGATAAAAACATGAGTTGGGAGATAAAAAGGAGGTTGGGTAGTCGTGTGATAAAGCGAACAGCAGACTGTTCCGTGTGAATCCAGTGGACAGGAATGTGGGTGTTCACAGGACAATTCTTTCCGTGTGTTTAAAAAGTTCCTTAATCAAATGTTGAACTAAAACGTTATAACATTAAAAAACAACCAGACACACAAGCAACTGTTCTACTTCTACAGCCTTTCCCTGCTTCTTTAGGCCAGGTAAATACTCATTTCCAGGTCAGGGTACCCAAGGACTTACGCCAGGAGCTGTGTGACTGCTCCGTTCGCAGCTGGTCACTGGCGTTGTTGATCCCAGAGCAAGAAGGGAACCTGCCAGTCAGCGGGGAAGGGAGTGAGCAAGACGAGACTTCCGGGATGGACGGCAAGGAGCCCCCAGGGGTCCCGCAGCCTACCCCAGTGACCACAGTAACAGACCACACGTGGCCAGAAACGCCATCCTGGGCCCAAACCAGAGTCTGGTACCCCGAAATTTTGTCTGCCCAGGACACCAAACAGAAGGTCCAACTGTACTTTGGACCAGTGAGCACGCTGGATCCTGCTCGGAGCATTGGTTGGTTGGATATATGTTTTGCAAAAAACTTCTCTCAGCGTGTGGCCTGCCTTTTTATTTTCTTGACTATGCCTTTTGAAGAGCCAAAGTTTTAAATCTTGATGAAGTCCATTTATCACTTTTTCACTCATTTCATAAAAAAAAAATCCCCATACTCTGGAGTTTCGAAAGCAGTAACCATTGTGGAATTGCTTTGCCTATAAAATGAAAACTAAAGTCAAATCTGAGATGGACTGTTACATAATTAAAAAGAAAAATGTCTTTTAAGGGTCAAGAGGAATGATAAAAATGTCAACTCATGGTTTCTCAGAACTTAATAATTTTGAAAGTTTGCTTATTTCATCTTTATAAAAATCTTTTGGGGCCGGGCGTGGTGGCTCATGCCTGTAATCCTAACACTTTGGGAGGATGAGGCAGGAGGATCACTTGAAGTCAGGAGTTCAAGACCAGCCTGAGCTAGAGCGAGACTCCATCTCTACAAAAATAGAAAAATTAGCCTGGTGTGGTGGCACATGCCTATAGCCTCAGCTACTTGGGAGGCTGAGGCAGGAGGATCACTTGAGCCCAGGAGGCTGAGGTTGCAGTGAGCTATGATGACGCCATTGCACTCTAGCTGGGGCAACAGAGTGACACCCTGTCTCAAAAACACTCCTGGGTGGCAGGAGTTGGGACCTCCCTGGCCACAGCGGGGCTAAAACATTTGCCCAAGTCATCTTGTTTCAGTTGCATGCTTCGATAAGACACAAAAGAGTAAAAATCGTGCCACTTTATTTTTGGATTGCGAATTTTGACAGTAACTATCAAAACTGACAAATATACATGCTTTGACCCAGCAACCCCACTGCTAGGATTTAGCTTACAGTCCATTTGGATACATCAGCGGAGATACGTGTGAGGATGGTCACTCTAACGATATTTCTAACCACAAAAAAATGGAATTAACCTCAATGTTTGCCAACAGGGGACTCATTTATTAAATTATTCTTCAACTCATTGACTTAATGGAATATCACACAGCCATTAATAATCATCGGGGGGCTCCACACTTCCCATGACCACATGCTCTCTTTGCTGTTTCTCCCCCGTAAGGGCCTTTGCACTTTCTGTTCCCCTTGGCTGAAATGCTCTTCCCACAAACATCCACACGGCACACTCTGATCTCCTTCAAGGCTTGGCTCAAAGGTCATCTTCTCCCTGGACACCCTGCAAAAAGCTGTCACCCTCACCGCATCTTTCACGACCCCCTTCCCCTGCTTCCGTTTTCTCCTTAGCGCTTAACCCCATCTCTGAACTGCACGATTCAGTTGTTTGTTTATCGCCTACCTACCCATATTCAAGTACTGGCCGGGTGAAACTGGGATTTTTGTCTAATGTGTTCACTATCGTGGCCACGGCGCCTGGCTCATAAGAGGTGCTCATGAATATTTGTAAAATGAATAAATATATGCTCGGGTGGAAAAGTTATTCGAGATGTACTAAGTGAAAAGAGCAAGTTGCAGTAAAACGTATATTTTGAATGCTAACAAAAGAGGGTGGAGATAGATACACACACACCAACGTGCAAATATATACACACACACGCACACATATATACATGTGAGTACGTATACACATACACATTCCTGGCAAGAAGCTACAATAGACTGCGTTTTTTTTTGAGACAGAGTCTTGCTCTGTTGCCCGGGCTAGAGTGCCGTGGCGTCAGCCTAGCTCACAGCAACCTCAAACTAATGGGCTCAAGCAATCCTTCTGCCTCAGCCTCCCGAGTAGCTGGGACTACAGGCATGTGCCACCATGCCCGGCTGATTTTTTCTATATATTTTTAGTTTTTTGGCTAATTTATTTCTATTTTTTTTTAATAGAGATGGGGTCTTGCTCTTGTTCAGGCTGGTCTTGAACTCCTGAGCTCAAGCAATCTTCCCACCTCGGCCTCCCAGGGTGCTAGGATTACAGGCGTGAGCCACCGCGCCCAGCCACAATAGTTAATTAAAAGTGGTCAACTCTGAGTAGGGGAAATTAGGGACTTTTACTTTTTATTGTACCCCTCCCCTTTTATTGCTACACATTTTATATATATATATATATATATATATATGTGTGTGTGTATGTATGTCTATATGTGGTTTTTGCATATTTTATAATATATAAGTGATATTTAAATTTCATAAATATTTCTACACAAGTATTAATGGATATCAATTAATATTTATTAATATATTGATAGTTAATATATTTATAGAAATAGTACATAATATATACATATAAATATATAGATTATATCTAATAGTATATATGTATGCAAACACATATATACATATACACATACATGTAGTATGTATAAATACACACATCTTTTATAATAACCACATTAAAAAGCCATCAGTGGTCGGGTGTGGTAGCTCACGCCTGTAATCCTAGCCCTCTGGGAGGCCGAGGCAGGCGGATTGTTTGAGCTCAGGAGTTCAAAACCAGCCTGAACAAGAGCGAGATCCCGTCTCTACTAAAATTAGAAAGAAATTAATCGGACAACTAAAAATATATAGAAAAAATTAGCCGGGCATGGTGGCACATGCCTGTAGTACCAGCTACTCAGGAGGCTGAGGCAGGAGGATCGCCTGAGCCCAGGAGTTTGAGGTTGCTGTGAGCTAGGCTGACGCCACGGCACTCTAGCCCGGGCAACACAGTGAGACTCTGTCTTTAAAAAAAAAAAAGAAAGCCATCAGTACTACCCTTCATGGAACCCTTTCGCGTAACCACTCGCAGGTGACATGCTCTGTCCAGCTTCCCAGGGGCTCCCGATTCCCTCTCAGGCTGGGCGGCGCTGCAGCCCATCTGCCCATGCCATGCCACCTGGGGGATGGGGCTTGTTTGCAAAGCAAGATATTTCTATTTGTCCAAGTTTTTATGGGCAGAGACAGGGAAGTCATTTGAAAAATCTGCACAGACGAGCACCGATTCACTCAGCACACTCTGCCCCTGAGTTCTGCACACCCAGGTAGCCAAAGAGAAACCACTGGGAATGATGACGGCTTGAAACACCAGAGAGAGAGAAAACGAGCCTCAAACAGGCGCAGAACAGGAGCGGACTGGCTCTGAGCCTGCACCAACCTGCCCTTCTCAGCTCCTGGTGGAGGGCACCATGCCATGCCACAAACTCCAGGACACCCACAGAATCCCACTGCCTGGCTCAGGGTTTCTTAACCTCGGCCCCACAGACATTTAGGGATGGATCGTTTTCTGTTGTGAGGGGCTATGTGTTCATTGCAGGATGTTTAGCAGCATCCTTGGTCTCCACCTAGTAGCATCCTGAGTTGTGATGTCCAGACATTGTTAAATGTCCCCTGTGGGGGACGGTGCAAAATCACCCCAGGTTAAGAACCGCTGATTTGGCCGGGCGCGGTGGCTCACGCCTGTAATCCTAGCACTCTGGGAGGCCGAGGTGGGCGGATCGTTCTGAGCTCAGGAGTTCGAGACCAGCCTGAGCAAGAGCGAGACCCCGTCTCTACCAAAAATAGAAAGAAATT
>CAUYSK010064190.1:0-33679 GCA_963575035.1 Avahi laniger | reverse complement strand
TTGAAACTCGGACTTAGGGAGGGAGGTGGGGGCAAGGGCAACATATGTAACAGAAACATCTGTACCCCCATAATATGCTGAAATAAATAAAAAAAAAATTAAAAAAAAAAAAAAGAAACTACCTGTCATGGTAGGCTCTGCCTCCCTAATTAAGGACCATTATTACAGTTTGACATAAAAAAAGGGCTCTATTGACCCCTATTTATTCCAAGAAATGACCAGTCACAGAAAACATTCCAGCCCTAATATTGAACAATACTTTCTCTTTTAAAATGCCCTCAAACTGCTAGTTTGCTTCCTTATAGCTAACCAGTGACTGACAAATGGCTCTGAAGACCAATGAGAAAGCATCCCCTGCTTCTAAACACTGCTAGAGTGCTTGCCAATCAGAGATTGTCTGGTATTTCCTTTTCTGAATCTATAAAATTGACTCTTCTTTCCCACATCTTTTAAAATCTACTGAAACAAAAATGATACTGATCAGTTTCAATGTTGCAATTTTATGAATAAATAGCCTTTGTTAAATTTATCTCAGACTTAATTTTGTCTAAAGCACTATAGAGCTTTAGGTAATATGTTACATCATAAATCAATTGGATTGTAGAGTCAATATATTGAAATGTTTTTGTAGGAAACAAGGGGCATAGCCAGAATTTATGAACTAAATGTATTTATGAAGTATATAGTACTATATATGGCTTTGTAGATGATGAACTGATTGCCCCATGCCATATATCTAGAGAAAATAAAGCTGAGATTAAAATCCAGAATATCTGATTTTCTTTTCCAAGCCAATGAGTTTTTAAATAAGATATAAACTTGTTTTAAAAAATATAAATGGTGAAGAGACAAATCACCACATAGGATCACATGCATTTGAAGGCTGAGTTCTGATTCTAATATATGCTGTCTGGGTGAAATTATATAAATTACTGACACTTTCTGTGCATTGTTTTTTTCTCATCTCTAAAACTAGGGCCAAATAGCTTTTCTTTTACTTCATAAAACTGTGGCATGGATTATACATCAGATGATATTACAGAAAAGCATATACAATTAAGTCTGGTGTACAAGAATAATAAACACGAGATGATGCTGATGCTAATGATGGCAATGACAATGATTGTATGGAATCCTGTATTAATAAAAGAATGGCAAAGAGTGTTGTTGCAGTAACATGGATGAACCTGAAGCAAATTAAGCCAAGTGACATAAGCCAGACACAGAAAAACAGATACTGCATGATGTCACTTATATGTGAAATCTGAAAAGATCAAATTCATAGAAGCAGAGAGTACAGTGTTGATTGCCATGGGTTAGGGGTAGAGGAAATGAGGAGATGTTGGTCAAAGGGTACAAAGTTTCAGTTATGCGGGATGAATAAGTTCTGGAGATCTTATGTATGGCATGATGACTATAATTAATAATACTGTATTGCATATTTGAAATTTGCTACGAGGGTAGATCTTAAATGATGTTATCACTACACAGACAAAAAAATGGTACCTCTGTGGAGGCAATGGCTATGTTAATTAGCTTGATTGTGTTAATCATTTCATAATGTATATATATATATCAAAATAGCATACACTTTAAATATATTCAATTTTGATTTACCAATTTGCCTTAATAAAGCTGAATGACTTTTATATTAGCAAATTAGTAACTTATAGCCCTAAGTTACCACTGGGATAAATTAATTAGATTTCATATGGGCTGAATTGATTTCAAGTTGAAAATTTAGTCACCTAAAATTTATCAATTTACTGAACTTCATTAATGGCCAGATCATGTACATGTTTGTGTCTCTGAGTATAATGGTATTATAATCTTAAAATTATTTTTATGATTTTTCTATTTCTTTTCATCAAGACAAATATGGAAAATTACTCAGCTCTTATGTATTTTACTTGATTAAACTCATATTGACTTCTAAATAGATTCTTTTTAAAAGTGTCTAATTTAATATTAACTTTTCAAAAAATTTTGATATATTCAACTTTTCATCTCTCTCATCTTGAAACAGTCTCAACCTATGTAATGATCTCATCCTTTTTACAGAGTTTATAGCTGACTATAATACCTTGAGGATAAAAAAAAAGGTTAACTTTTTTTATAACCCATATGAAGTATGTTACTTTCACTTTACCATTAACATAAGAAATAGCTCTTTAAGTCAAGAAAGATAATAAATTTTCACTAATCTCCACAGGGGTACCAAGTAAGATCAACAAAGAGCACAATGTTTCATTTTACACTGGGGAACCTTGAAAGGTGCATAGTTAAATGTCATTCTTTTACAAGTAAATCATTCACAGTTTGGGAAGACACCTTAGAGCTTCTCTAACATGATTCACTGCCCAGAACTCTTCAATTGTTAAAAAGTAAAAGCAAATGCATAATGTACCTTTCAAAGGTACATTCATATAATACACATTTTCAAAAAGGGTTTAGAGACTTTTAAGATAAATCCTAAATGTTTTTAATTGTTCCTAACTCTGTCTCTTCAAGAAATAGGTCAATCGTTATAACCTAGTGATTTCAGGTCATCATTCAAACCAAATACTTTAGGTTCATACAGTAAGTAAATTAATGTTACTGATCTTAAATTCATGCATTAATTTTATTTTCACATATTAAATAACAATGTTATTTAAAGATAATTTACATACCATAAAATTCTCTCCTTTAAGCGTATCATGAAGTGATTTTTTAAAATTATATTCACAATTGTACAAGCATTACTGCTATCTATTTCTATAACTCATCCTAAAAGAAAGTTGATTCAAGAAGCAGACTCCAGAATGACAAGTAGGACTGCTATTTAGCAATTGAGTATTACCGGTATAGTAGAACCTCTTATTAACATATTGATAAACTTTCATACCAGATGGATAGTAACCTCTACTTTAGTGTCTGTATTGCTTTCCGACCTCTTCCAAGAATTTTTCAGATGTCACTATGGTTCAGAAGCAGAAGGATAATGTTTTGTGCAGCAGGGGGCGTCAAAACTACCATTCAGTGCCACAGCCAGTGTTTAAACTGGTCAATGTAAATGGTAAATGGATTTTTTGTTGTTTGTATAAATGTATGGTTTAGAAGTATAATTTTGTTACATGGATATATTACATAGTGATGAAGTCTGGGCTTGTAATGCACCCGTCACTGGAATAACATACATTGTACCCATTAAGTAATTTCTCATCATCCACTCTCTTACTTACCCCTCACCCTTCTGAATGTTCATTGTCTTCATTCCACACTCCACATCCATGTGGACAACATTATCGCTCACTTACAAGTGAGAACATGTGATATTTGTCTTTCTGTGCCTGAGTTGTTTCACTTAAGGTAATGACCTTTAGTTCCATCCACGTTGCTGCAAAAGACATGATTTCATTCATTTTTAAGGCAGAATAGTATTCCAATGTATATAGACAGCACATTTTCTTTATCTAATTATCCATTGATAGACACTTAGATTGATTCCATGTATTTACTACTGTAAACAGTGCTACAATAAACATATGAGTGAAGATATCTTTTTGATATAATGATTTATTTTCTTTGGGGTAGATAGCCAAGTAGTGGGATTGTTGGGTCAAATGGCAGTTTTATTTTTAGTTCTTTGAGAAATTTTCATACTGTTTTCCATAGAGGTTGTACTAATTTACATTCTCATCAACAGTGTATAAGTGTTCTCTTTTCTGGGAGTCTTCATCAACATCTGTTATTTTTCATCTTTTTAATAATAGCCATTCTGACTGATGTGAGACGATATCTTTTGTGGTTTAAATTTGCATTTATCTGATGATTAGTGATGTTGAGCATTTTTCATATGCTTTGTGGCCATTTGTATGTCTTCTTTCAAAAAAATGAATATTCAGGTTCTTTGCCCACCTTTTAATGGGATTATTTGTTTTATTGTTATTGTTGTTGATGTTGAGTTCCTTGTAAATTCTGGGTATTAGCCATCACTTGGATGTATAGTTTGCAAATTATTTTCTCCCAGATTATCTGTTAACTCTGTTGATCATTTCTTTTGCTGTGTAGAAGATTTTTAGTTTAATGTTGTCCCGTTTGTCTGTTTTTATTTTTATTGCTTATGTTTTTGAGGTCTTAGTCATGAATTATTTATTTAGATAAATTTCCAGAAAAGTTTTCGCTAGGTTTTGTTTTAGAAATTTTTTAGTTTGAGGTCTTACATTTAAGTCTTTAATCCATGGTGCATTGATTTTTGTATATGGTGAGATATAGGTATCCAGTTTCATTCTTCTGCATGTGAGAATTCAATTTTTCCGGCATCATTTATTGAATAAGATTTACTTTCTCCAGTGTATATTTTTGTCAAGTAGGTATGTCATTTTATTTCTGGGATCTCTATTCTGTTCCATTGATCTATGTGCCCATTTTTATACAAGTACCGTGCTGCTTTTGTAACTATAGCCTTGTGGTGTAATTTGAAGTCAAATAATGTGATGTCTCCAGTTTTGCTGTTTTTGCTTAGTGTCACTTTGACTATTTGGGCTATTTTTTCGTTCCATATAAATTTTAGCATTTTTTTTTCTAATTTCGTGAAAAAAGACATTGGTATTTTGATATTGCATTGAATTTGTAGATTGCTTTCAGCAGTTTGTCACTTTAACGATATTAATTCTTTGAATCCATGAACATGACATATTTTTTCTATTTTTTTACATTGTCTACAATTTCTTTCATCAGTGTTTTTTAGTTTCCTTATAGAGATCTCTGATATCCTACATTAAATATATTTCTAGGTATTTTATTATTTTTGTAGCTATTATAAATGACATCTTCTTGAATTGGTTCTCATCTAGATCCCACTATTAGTGTATAAAATGCTACTGATTTTTATACATTAATTTTGTATCCTTTAAATTAACCAAATTTATCAAATCGAAGAGTTTTTTCTTGAAGGCTTTAGGGTTTTCTTGATATAAGATCATATTAGAAGTGAACAGAGGTAATTTGACTTTCTCTTTTCCAATTTGCTTGCTTTTTTTTTTTTTTTTCCTGATTGCTCTGGCTAGGACTTCCAGTGCTATGTTGAATTAGTGTGGTCTGAGTGGGTGCTCTCCTGTTCCAGTTCTTAGAGGCAATGCTTTCAACTTTTCCCTGTTAAGTGTGATGGTGACTGTGCTTGCCATATACAGCCTTTATTATTTTGAGATATGTTCCTTTATGCCTTGTTTGTTGAGGGATTTTATCATGAAGGGATGCTGAATTTTATCAAATGCTTTTTCAGCATGTTTTGAGATGCTCATATGTTTTTTTTCCTTAATTCTACTTATGTGTATTATGACATTTGTAGATTTGAATATCTTGAACCATCCATGCATCCCTGGTTAAAATCCACTTCATCATGATGTGTTATATTTTTGATATGCCATTGGATTTGGTTTGCTAGGATTTTGTTGAGGATTTCCATTTCTATGTTCATCAGGGATATTGATCTGTAGTTTTATTTTGTGTGTGTGTCCTTGTCTAGTTTTGGTATTAGAGTGATAATTGCTAAATAGAATACTATATTTGTTTAAAGAAATAACAAATAGAAAATCCACATTACTGATATAAAAGTAGTAATGGAAAAGAAAAAGACATCAAATTACTTAAATCAGGAGTAAAGAAGGTAATATCACTTTGACCTGACAAAAATAAAAAGGAATATTAAGAAATACTATGAAAATTTCATGCAAACAGATACTCTACATAAAATGAACACATTTTTAGAAAGACAATTACTACCAAAATTGACTTTAAAAGACATACAAAATTTAAATAAACCTATAAATAATAAAAATATTTATTTAGAAATTTTAAAACTTCTCTCAGAGAAAAGTCTAGTTGACTTAAATTGTAAATTCTAGCAAATTTTTAAGGAAGAATCAATACCAATCATTCAAAAACTCCTTCTAAAATAGAAAAGAAGAAAATATTGACTCATACCATTAAGCTACTATTACCCTACCATTAAAATAAGATAAAGCTATTACAAGAAAGCTATAGACCAACATAGCTTTTAATTATAGACAGAAAAATTCTGAATTAATTCTAGCAAACCAAATTCAGCAACATATAAGAAAGGATTGTATACTATAATGCAAGATTAATCCAAAGAATGCAAGATAGTTTTAATACAGAAAAATCATCAATGTAATATATCATATTAATATAATAAAGGACAAAATTACTTAGTTATCTCAATAGATGCAGTGAAAGTATTTGAGAAAAGTTAATATCTACATGATTAAAATATTCAACAAATTAGAAAGAGAAAGGATTTTTATCAAGCTGATAAAGGCCATCTATTAAAATCTCACAGGTAGCATCATATTTAATAGTGAAAGATTGAATGATTTCCCATGGTAATTGTGATGTCTGGTCATCATCTCTATACAATGTTGCCCTGGAGGTTCTAGGTAGGGCAATTAGGTAAGGAAATTAAATAAATAAAAGCATATAGTTTGGAAATTAAGAAGCAAAACTATTTATTTATATTTGCAGATAGCATAATCTTTTATAGGCATACCTCATTTATTATGCTTGGCTTCATTGCAATTTGCAGCTATTGTGTTTTTTACAAATTGAACTTTTGTGGCAAATCTGCATAGAGTAAGTCTGTTAGCACTGTTTTTGCAATAGCACGTACTCACTTTGTGTATCTGTGTCGCATTTTGGAAATTCTTGCAATATTTCAAGATTTTTCTGGGTAATCTGTGATCAGATCAGTGATCTTTGATATTTCTATGGTAATTGTTTTGGGATACCTTAAAACACACCCTCATACCATGGTGAACTTGACAGATAAAAGTTGTGCGTGTTCTGATTGCTCCATCAACCAAGCATTCCTCCATCTCTCTCCCTCTCCTCTAATAACTCTACGATGGCTTCTAAGTGATCAAGTGAAAGAAAGTGTTTCAGATCTGTCACTTTAAATTAAAAGCTAGAACTGATTAAAGTTAGTGAAAAAGACATACTAAAAGCTGAGATAGGCCTAAAGCTAGCCCTCTTGTGCCAGTCAGTCAAGTTTTTTTGTTAATGCAAAGAAAAAGTTCTTGAAGGAAATTAAAACTTCTACTCCAGTGAACACATGAATTATAAGAAAGTGCAATAGTCTTATTGCTGATATGGAGAAAGTTTTAGTGGCCTAGCTAGAAGATCGAACCAGAAGATCACAACATTTTCTTAAACCAAAGCCAAACCGAGAGAAAAGCCTTAACTCTCTTCATTACAATGAAAGCTGTGAGAGATGAGGAGCCTGCAGAAGCAACGTATGACATTAACAGAGGTTGGTTCTCGAGGTTTAAAGAAAGAAGCCATTTCTCTAACACAAAAATGCGAGGTGAATGAGCAAGTGCTGAAGAAGAAACCGAAGCAAGTTATCCAGAATATTTAGCTGGGACAATTGATGAAGGTGGCTACACTAAACAGTCAATTTCCAGTGTAGATTAAGCAGCCTTATAATCAAAGAAGATGTCATCTATGTCTTTCACAGCTAGGAAAGAGAAATCAATGACTGGCTTCAAAGCTTCAAAGAACAAGCTGACTCTCTTGTTAGCAGCTAATGCAGCTGGTGACTTTAAGTTGGAGCCAATGCTCATTTACCATTCCAAAAATCCTGGGATCCATAAGAATTATACTAAATCTACTCTGCTCGTGCTCTCTAAATGGTATGAGAGAGCCTAGATGACAGCACATCTGTTTATAGCATGGTTTACTGAATATTTGGTGCTCATTGTTGAGACCTACTGCTCCAAACAAAAGATTCTTTTCAAAATATTACTGCTCATTAATAATTTATCTGATCACCCAAGAGCTCTGATGGAGAGGTACAAAGAGATTAATGTTGTTTTCATATCTTCTAACATAGCATCCATTTTGCAGCTCATGAATCAAGGAGTAATTTCAACTTTCTGTCTTATTATTTAAGATATATATTTTATAAATCTATCACTTCCATGGGTAGTGAATACTCAGGATGCAGGCAAAGTCAAAAACAATTTAATGAGAAATGAATAGTCTTCAAAAAATGGTGCTGGAAATACTAGATCACCATATGTGAGAGAATGAAGTTGGACCCTTTTCTCAGATCATATACAAAAATGAACTCAAAATACACTATAGACCTACGTGTCAGAGCTTTGGAAATTAAACTTCTAGAGGAAGATACAGGAGTAAATCTTTCTGATTGTGTGTTAAGCAAGTTGCCTTACCCTATCTGAAGACATGTTCTTAGCATTTAATTTAAGTTCAACTGTTCAATATCCAAAATGATTGACTTGCTATAATTTTGTGGTTAATTTATAATGGAGGATATACTTAAACTGAAAAACAAATGAGTAAGAATGTAGCTATTAATTTTTAGCAATTGAACAAATGACAGTGTCTGTAGATGCCTGGAAAAATATTGACGATTATTAACAATGTGACAATAAATCTTACCAGGTTAAGTTGTTGGGATAATAGCAATCTAAAATTAAAATGTTACTGATACCGAGAATATAGAACCTAAACAATTATCATTATTATTACTATTATTGGTATTTGCTGAATAATTCTTTGCATTAATCTTGACATAAATATGTTTGAAACATGTTAATTAAAACTTTCTTTTCAAGACATGAGATCTCGAAATTTATATTTATAAAACATCAAAAAAGTATTTCGTTATATGAGATGCTTGTTTGGATAAATTGATACATATTTCTGTAGCATTTTTCTCCAGTCATGGCAGAAATAAACTAGGTAAATATTTCTTATGCCAAAAAAAAAAAGACAAGAAATAACTTATGCCAGGATTATAAGCAATTATTATTAAATAAATAAGAAAGGAATAGGATAGGAAGAAAAATGTGTGAGTGGAACATATTTGAACTTCATTGAATTTTTTATGGAAATGACAATGTACACCTTTGGATACAAAACCAAAACATCATAAATAAGATCTATAGTGGCACTCCATGTGGTATGCCAAATAAAATATTTATGTCCTACTTCCCAAAGATTATTCACATCTTAATCTCTGAAACTGATGAATGTTACCTTATTTTCCATGTAAGGGACTTTGTAAATGTGATTAAGTTAAGTATCTGGAGGTGGTGACATGATCCTGGATTATTTATTTGGGTCCTAAATGTAATCACAAGTGATTTTATTAAAGTTCATCAGGGGGAGATTTGGTACAGAAATAGAAACTTCATCAAAGAGACAAGAAGCTGGAATGGTATCAGGAAAAGATCATGAGCTCATGAATGCAAGTGGCCTCCAGAAGGCCAAGGAAGACCAGGAAAGCAAGGAAAAAAGTCCCCCTAGAGCCTCCAGGAGGAACTAGCTCTGCTGACAGATTTATATTAGTCCAGTTAAACTGATTTTGGACTTCTGGACTCCAGACTGGAAGAGAATAATTTATGATGTTTTAAACCACAAAATTTAAAATAATTTACTGCTGCGGCCATAGGAAAATAATACATTTCATAACAATGTATCTCCACAAAATTCAAAATATGAGTGGGTAATAACCAACCACTACAGCCTCAAGAATCTGGTGGTATCAAAATTGGGCTGAGAAAAATGAGGAATGGTAAAGGACCTTGTCATAGTTTTTTGATCCAGAAAGCCCACATATTACCATTGTGTACTCCAGAAAAATCTAAGAGCATCAGCAGAAATTAAACAGGTGTACCACAAACTGAAATTTACAGTGAGCCTCTGGGACCTGAACAGTCTCAGAATCTAACAAACAAGGATAAAAAACCACTGCTGAGAGTGGGATCTAAACTGAGTAAAACAAGGACAACAGACACAGTGAAAAGTACAAGTTCAGATGAAACTTAGGAAGATCTGAAAAAGTAAGAAACCATATACTCGTGACTTTCCAAAAAAAAAAATATTACATAACATTCAAAGAAATATGAACACTAGCTGTTTAATGATATTAAGGATTTGAAAGCATTATATATTTGTTTTTAAAAAAGAGTATAATATTTTCTTTAACATATATTCTGAAATATTTAGAAGAAATTCTGTGATATCTAGAATTTGCTTCAAAATAATCTGTTGTGAAAATGGAAATGGCGGGGAATGATTGAGATGTGGGATGCGGATTGGGTAGGGGATGTGTGAAGGAAGTTTGGCCATGAATTAATAGCTCTTTTGTACATGAAGTTATTCTATTTTTCTACTTATTATATATGTAAAATTTTCCTAATAAAAAAGTACAAAAATAGAAAAAGTCCTACCACACTAGCTGGACTGTGACAGTCAGTTTATAAAGTAGGCTATACAATAAGTATTCACTTTCATCATTTTTAGCTATCATTTCTTATTGATTAACATTAAATTATAAATAAGAACAATAAAACATTTTCCTGGAAAATACAGATTTTTTACTTGGAATATGTAATTAAATCAATGGAACTTTTTCTATTATAGATGAAATATTCTTCATCTTTTTACTGCATGTCAACTTTACTTAAAAGCAATTTTAGTATTGCTTACCTCATTTCTATTATATCAGATGTCACTATGACAAACCAACATGAAATCACAATACTCAAGCAGAAGGAGAAGAACAAAAGGGATAGACCTCTCTACAGAAAAACAATTTTGATCAATTTAAAATCCTCAGATGAAAAATAGGAACTTGTCTACATGATGTCAAAACAAGCAATATAGACAGTTAAAGTTGTGCAATTGTTTTCCTCTTTAAGACACCACAGTCATATATGTGTGATAGGAATTTTTATTTTTGATATTCTGTCACTACGTGAGAACATCACATAAGGAAAATATTCCTAAACTGTGATCTATGACCTAGATTTTAGAGGGACTCTAAACAGTCTTCTGTGATATATGGATATATGACTATTTGAATATGTTCATTTTTGCTGGAAATGGCATTCAAAAATTTCTGCGTTGTACATGATACCAATGAATAGGGATGGTATGGTCTAGTCAGATTGTGTATATGCTAAAATAAAAATTGTTTGACTTCCCTAAAGCAAACTTTGCTTAGTATTTGAGGTAGCTATCTCTGAAAGATTATGAATCATGGAAATGAGTAAATGAGTATTTTACTTTAAAACAAAGCAAAACAAAAAAAAATTTCCATTGTTAAATTTAAGTAAAAATATTATTTAATTAAGAAAATGAAAAGACTGGAAGAAAATCTTTTCAAAACATGTATCTACTATAGGACTGATAATAAAAATACATGAAGAACTCTTAAAGCTTAGCATTAAGAAGGAAACAACCCAATTGAAAATAGACAAACGATCTGAAGAGTCACCTCACCAGATAAAATGCACAGATGACAAATAAACATATAAAAAGATTCTCAACATCATATGTCATTAGAGAAAGATGTTCAATATTATATATCATTGGGAAATTGCAAATTAAGACAATAATGAGATACTACTACACAGTTTTTAGAATGGTTAAAATCCCAAACAAAGATAGTACCAAATGTGGGTGAGGATGTGGAGCAACAGGAATTCTCATTTATTGTTAGTCGGAATGCAACATCGTAAACCCACTTTGGAACACAGATTGGCAGTTGCTTACAAAGCTAAACTTAATCTTATCGTAGTCTTATCATATGATCCAACAGTTGTACTCCTTGGTATTTACACAAATGTGCTGAAAACTTATGTCCACACAAAATCCTGAACAGCAATGTGTTTAGCACCTTTATTCATAAATCCCAGATGTTGAAAACAATCAAGATATCCTTAATTAGGTGATTGGATGAAGCCATACAAAGAGAATATTATTCAGTGCTTAATGAGCTTTCAGGCCACAAAAAAACATGGAATACATATTGTTAAATGAAAGAAGCCAATCTTAAAGGATGTATATATCATTTCAACTATTTGACATTCTGGAGAAGGAAAAATTATGGAGACAGTAAAAAGATCAGTGATTGCCAGAAGTGGGGCGAGAAGGGAGAAATAGAGGGAGCACTGGGGATTTTTAGCACAATGAAACTATTCTGCATTATACTGTAATGGTGGATATGTGTCATCATACATTTGTCAACACTCATAGAATGTACAACACAAAGAGTAAACCCTAATGTAAACTATGGATTAGTTAATAATAACGTACCAACGTTGGCTCATCAATTCCAACAAATGTTTCACACCAACATAAGATGTTAGTATTAGGGAAACTGCAGGACGTGGAGAGTATTGGAATATATAGGAATTCTGTATTTTCCACTCTTTTTTTTTTTGTAAACCTAATAATTCTCTGAAAAATAAAGAGGTGCAAGAACATACTTGTCTTTACACAAGAAAATCTAAAGCCACACAGTCCCTGTACTGTGTTACAATTTGACTTATCAGATATCCTCAGATTTTATCTTATATAAAATAGAGATGTTATTATTTATACCAAATAAAATACATAATATTGTGGACTAAAAATAATGAACACCTGTAATCAACTTACTGTTACATTAATATATTTTCAAGGTAAACAGAATTAACTTAAGGAAGCAAAATATGATCTTAAATTGCTCTAGGATAAAAGCCTTGTCTTTACTTACTTCTTATGAGTAACATCAATCAAAATAAGGTATAGAAGAATATTTTATTATATCAATGTTGTTTATAAAAACAAAAAGGACATTATATTTCAATAGGGTTCTTTCTTTTTTTTTTTTTTTTTTGAGATGGAATCTGATTCTGTTGCCCAGGCTAGATTGCCCTGGTGTCAACTTAGCTCACAGCAACCTCAAACTCCTGGGCTCAAGGGATCCTCCTACCTCAGCCTCCTGAGTAGCTGGGACTACAGGTGTACGCCACGACACCTGGATATTTTTTTTTATTATTCTATTTTTAGTTGTCCGGCTAATTTCTTTTTATTTTTAGTAGAGACAAGGTCTCACTATTGCTGAGGCTGGTCTCAAACTACTGACTTCAAGTATTCCTCTTGCCTCATCCTCCCACAGTGCTAGTAGTATAGGCATGAACCACCATGCCCTCCAATCAATAGGTTTTTATTGTTTCTGAACCCTCAAATGTTTGTTTCCTATAGCTACCGTTAATTATGGCTTTCAATCTAGCCTTATCATTGTTAAATAATAATTTAAATTTGCATTAGATGAAATGCGTTATCAATTAAGTGAAGTACAGATATTTAAATATTTCTAATAGTTTCATAGTTTTGAGTCTTAAATCCATTTTGTGTTGATTTTTATATTTGGTATGAGATAAGGGTCTAATTTTATTCTTCTGTGTGTGGATATTGTTTTACCACACAATTTATTTAAGAGACTGTAATTTCCTCATTGTGTATTCTTAGTACTTTTGTCAAAAATCAATTGGCTGTAAATACATGGATTTATTTCTGGGCTCTCTATTCTGTTCCATTGGTCCTAAAAGTAGAGAGTAGAATGGTGGTTACTAGACATTGGGATGGTGACAGCGGGTGGTAGGGGAGATGTTGGTCAAAGGATACCAATTTTAAGTTAGATGGGAAGAATAAGTTCCAGAGATCTATTATACAACATAATGACTGTCGGTAAAATATATATTGTATCTTGGAAAATGCTAACAGAGAGGATGTAAGTGTTCTCATCGCAGAAGTTATAACTGTGAGATAATACAAATGTTAATTAGCTAGATTTAGCCATTTTGCAATGTATATATATTTCAAAGAATGTTGTAAACAGTAAATATATACAATTTTATCTGTCAATTAAGAAAATAAATTTAAAAAAAGAAATTCAAAGACTGTCTTGATATGCACATATTAGAAAATTACAAAATTATAGGTGAATGTTAATAAAATTCCCTTGAAATGTTAATAAAATATTTTCTGAATGTTATCTGAGAAAAAAAGAACTATATACAAAACATATTTTCTTCCCCCAAAAATCACACTTTCAAGTCAGACTGTAGAATATAGAATGTAAGAACAGCTTTTTCAAATTTTCAATGCCTATATTAACATTTATATAATATTTTAATCTCTATATAAATTATACATTGGAATTTTAGTCATACAAAGCCAATTCTCAATTTCAATTAATGTCTAGCCTGTGGTTCCTCTCACGTTTGTGGAGTATCTATGAGAATTTTATAGAGTGCTAGCTTTGAACTACAAAGATGAATAAAATATATGTTAAATAGTTAAAACTGAGAACAGTCAGTATTACTATTTGTAGGTACAAGTTTGATAAAAATATAATGAAGTCATGCTTGACTCCACTTTCTTGCACGGAATGTAAACATTTAGTGCTCTGTTTTTTATTATAATCGCTTTGCAAGTCTGTTGTCTGCTCTATATTGTAAAAATCCAAAATGCAAGGATCATATCTAGTTAGCTTAGTTTGTAGGACATCATGACAGATAATCTGTACACATGGATTATAACTAAATTTTATAAAATAAATAATTTTGGGTAAAATTATGAATAATTGTTGCTTCCTTTTTTTTGTCTGTATCCATCCCTTGATTTTTCTTTAGTGAAAATAAGTATTTATGTTATTTCTAAATAAGAGGTTTTAAAAGAAAGTATGGTGCAAATATAGAAATTTAAATTGCTTTATCTGCTTTTTAGCTCATAGAAAACTTGGTGCTTTTTAGCTCATAGAAGACATGATTCTTGGTTATATTTCAACAAATGTTATTTTTATGCTATATACAGTCTACCAAGGGTAAAAGATACTGAGTAATAGGCTGAAACTATTTCAATGAAGACAGTTAAGCTCTCAAAATATTTCAAGGTACAATCTTGAGTTTCAGAAGCCTAACACTTCCAAAATCCAGAGAAATTGTTCGATTTAGGCAGATAACTAACCTGAAACTAATTCACTTATTCACTTGCAAGAATAATTATAATGATATAAAGAACACTATTTTCCAAACTACAAATCAACCAGGAGTAATTAATTTTTATACAAAAGCAAAGTACTATGGAATAAATCCCCCATATTCCATTATCTGACATTATTTCAAACCCTTGAAACAATTTAGTTCATGCAGTAGCACTTCTACTCATTTATTTATTCAATCATTCAACAAGTATATATTAAATATCTGCTATATGCCAGTACTGTGAAACAGTGGTGAAAATTTAATCAGTATGAGAGCACTCCACCCTGAGCTTGCAGTCCAGTGGAAACCACAAAAAAGTAACTTTTCTATTAAAATACAGTGTGAAATGTTATGAAAAGAGAAGTACAGGCTTTTAACACTTTTTTTCCTTTTTTTTTTTTTGTATGATCTGAAAGGTTTTGGAAGCTGACACATGAAGGATAAATTGAAGTTGGTGAGAAAAAAATGATAGTTTGAGTGTGTGTTGATGTTTGTGTTTGTTTACCAGTATATATGTTTATGTGTGTATAGGAGGGGTAGAAAAGTTCAAAGTTAAGAAACAGCATGAACAAAAGATTAGAACCTAAAGGAATTCCAGTTAACATTTAATTATTCTGAAAAAGCCAATTCCACTTGATCCTGGTACTTGAAACCTTGCCTTGTAGAGTCAGCTACCATTTGGGGGACTATTTCTCTTTTCTGATTCTGGGTCCACAGAACTGTATTGACTCATTTCAAGTCTCATTCGGTGCCCATTAATCTTCGAAAACGTAGCCACAGAAACATTTTCATCCTATAAACCCTTCTATCTTGTGACATTTTCGCTCTCCCATCAAGAGGCAGAATCTACTTCATCACTTTCTGGAATTTATGCAGGTTTTGTGATCATCTTGATCATTAGGAGGTAGGAGAAGTGAGCCAACGCTAGTTCTAGATCTAGACCTTGACTAGCCTGGCAGCTTTCATTTCCTGCACCTGAAAACCAGCTGCCATGTAAGAAAGTCAGCTAACCTGTGATTACAATGTGTGTAAAGACCGGGTCGTGTGGAAAGGCCCTGGAGGTTGAGACATCTGTGGAGAGGTTTGAAGAGAGTGGTAAAAAGTCCAGATATCAGGGTAACAGTTGTTCTAGAAATTAGCTCTTCAAGCCAGGCCAACTCAGCTGACACAATGTCGACCAAAGACTATCTTCTTAGCTAACTGTTCCCATATTTCTGATACACAAAATTATGAAGAAAACAAATTTTGTTTCAAGCCATTAAGCTTAGAGGTATTTCTTACACAAGAATATATAATCAAAATAAATAAATTGCTATTTAAAGAAACATTTAGGAGTTCGCCATCTGGCCATAGCAAATGAATGGTAATTTTGCCAAGGAGTTTTAATAATAATAATAAAAGTTGTTACAGACTGGACTGTGTCCTGCTCAAAGTCATATATTGAAATATCAACTGCTTGTGCCTAAGAATGTAACTACATTTGGAGATAGAGCCTTCAGCAAGGTGATTAAACTGTGGCCCTAGTTGAATATGATTGACGTCCTTGTGAGAAGAGCGAGAGACATCAGGGATGCACAAATTAAGGCCATGTGAAGACACAGGGAGAAGGCAGCCATCTAAAGCCAAGGAAAGAGACCTCACAGGAGAAACAAACTTGCTGACACATTGTTCTCGAATATCCAGCCTCCAGAACTGTGAAAAAATAAATTTCTGATTTTTAAGCCACCCAATCTGTGGTATTTTGTTATGGTCCCAGAAAACTAATAAAAATGTTAATATTCATACTCATCTTGTATCAAAAACTGTAAAAGCATTTAAAACTTAATTTCATTAATTTCTTTTACTTCATCAAAAGGTGGGGATCATTGATATCTCATGAGAACTGTGTTTCAGCTATTTTAATGTTTGTTGCAAATGACGAGGTACTTGTGTGACAACTAGAGGAGTGTTTGATTAGATTGAGTACACCCAGTAGTGGCTATGGCATTTCAATGTAAAGAGGGCAAGTCTGTAAAGCCCTTCAGAGCTACTTTGACTCTTTCTCCTGGATTCATCTCAATTGTTTCTGAAAGTGCTAGATCTACCAGAGGGCATGCATTACATCTCACACTTTAATGGCATTTTGTCTTTTCAGTCCTGAAGCAGGAATAATGACTATTTAATATTACTTAAGTGCTTTTGCCTTACAAAATGCATTTTTTTAACCAAACACGTTATGTTTGCTGATATGGCTATGCTTTTAGGCTTTCAGCATGCTATTTTACATAAAAAATAAGAGAGTGTTTCTGGACTGAGGAAAAGAATGAGTAACACCTACCTCTTGCCCTAAGAGAGCATACAATTCAGTAGTGACTACAGACCTGTAAAGTACACAGAACTATAACACTGAGAATAATATATGTAAATCAGAGATGCTTTTAGCTGAAAAGAGATTTAAATCATCTATTCCAATAAACTTTTTATAGCCAAAGGGAACTGGCACTGCTATCCCTACCCAAATGTTCACTGATTTACTGCTATTGGCCTGGAGGAACTCATAGGCAATTAACTGGACCTATCAAAAATGTGGGCCTCCAGGGCCTACTTTCTCAGAAGTGCTTACCCTTTCTCTTCTGTGAGGTCTGCATGTATTTATAAAATATGAGGGTTAGATAAGAGATTAAGAAAATAATGTCTTCTTGTCGATTTCTCTTTTTTCTCTAAGAATATTCTTTGGTAGTCCTTATAAATATTTGATATTATTCCTCCACTGCTCCTATATTATTATTAATTGAGAGAATCTTTGGAATACAAATAGCAAAACAGTTTTAGTCCTTGCTGTGGATCACTGTGACTGGCTTTAGCACAAAACCACATGACATCTCTGCACAACCTCATCCTCAAGCTTCCCATCTGGTACCATATTAACTCTTCCCATTAGATGACTTTAGTTTTTACATCTAGAATTCCTCAGGTGTCTGTGACAACACCCACACGCTCTTTTGTATTTATGTCCACTTTTCCTTCCTTCCAGTTTCAGAGGATTCTTTAGGTCTTTACAAAGTATTGACCTATTGGTTATTTTCGGTCTTACATTTTCAAATTTTTTCAAGGGTGTTTTGCTGTAGCATAAAAGCATGATCTAATTTTTTTTTCCATTTTAAACCAAATGAAATTTCCCTAAAACACAGGTCCTTCTTTTATCACTAGGCTGTTTAATCCCATTAAACCATTGCTGTACATCTTGGCCTCCTGTTCTACATTCCTACCTCCTCAATCCACCTCAATAGAGTCATCACTAAAATGACTCTGGCCACTGGTAATTTCCTAATTACTAAGATGGATTAGCTTATTTAGTTTTCATGCTACTTGATCTAGGAAGCATTTACCTTAGTTGGTAATTTACTTTGAAGAACTGTAATTTTTTTTCTTATTTGCTTCTCCTACCATATCTTCTATATTTCATATCTCTCTGACTACTCTTCCTGCCTTCTTGCTGGCTACTATTCCCCTGCACACATATTTGGAAAGATATTGTGGAACAAAAGCAATCAGGGCCTCTGCTTATGAGATGTGATGAAATGCAAAAGATGCACATAGTATTGTCTCCCACAACAGGATGAACTTACCCTTGTATAAGATTATCTATTTTTGTGTGTGTTTTGGTAGTTTGTATCTTTCAAAAATTCAGTCTCTTTTATGTAAATTATCAAATGTGTAGGCATAAAACTATTCCTAGTATTCTTAATTGTGCTTTTAATGTCATAGGATCAAAAATGATGACACCTTTCAAAATTATGACATTAGTAATTTTTGTTTTATTTAATACTTACCAAGAAAAGGTTTATCTGATTCATTTGTGTTCCCTAAGCATCTACTTTCACTTTTGTTGACTTTATTGATCTGTTGTTTTCCATTTCATCAATTTCTGCTGTTAATTTTTACTATTTCTTTTCTTCTTCTGGCTTTGTACTTATATTGCTCTTCTTTCTCTAGTTTCTTAAGATAGAAGTATAAATTATTTATTTGAGATCTTCCTTCCCTTTTTTTATATACATTTAATGCTATAAATTTTCCATTGCTTTCACTTCAACCCACAAATTTTGTTAAGTTGTATTTTCATCTTCATTAGTTTAAAATATTATTTTTAATTTCTCTTGATAGTTCTGTGATGCACGTGTTATTTAGAAGTGTGTTCTTTAATCTCTTAATATTGTGAGGTTATCCTGCTCTCTTTCTATTATTAATTTCTGGTTTAATTTCATTGTGATCTGTGAAGAACATTCAGTGTGCACTAGTTACCATTTTAGCCTACTGCATCTTGGGTTGTTGCACTTTTACTACTTGCCCAAGTCCAGTGAGAAAAAATATTCACACACACAACAAGATGCATGAACAGAGTTTATTACTTATACACAGACAGCAAGGGACAACAGAAGGTAGGAAGGGCAAGCCATTCTCCCAAGACTTAGAAAAGCTTCTCAGGCCAGACAAAATCTTGTCTGCATGTGTCCCACTTGTTCAGGGAAACTAGAAAGTAGCCTGCTGGGTTTTATAACCTGGGGAACACTGGACAGCCTGGGCTAAAAACTGAAATTGCCAATAGCAGGTAAATATGCAGACCAACAGGACCTCTAATTCCTTCCTAGTGGAAATGCAAAGTGGTACAGTCAATTTGGAATACTCGTTGGGAAATTTCTTGCAAAATAAGCATAATCTTACCATACAATCCAGTAATCAATTTGCTTGGCATTTACCCAAATGATTTACAAGCTTATATCCACACAAAACATTCACATAAATGTTTATAACAGCATTATTGCTAACAGCAAAAAATTGAAAGAAGCAAAGATATCCTTCAATAGGTTAATGGATAAACAAAGTGTGTACAGCTGTACAAGAGGATACTATTTAGTGATAAAAAGAAATGAGCTATCAAGTCACAAAAGGATATGGAGGAAACTTATGTGCATATTATTAGTTTAAGAAGTCAGTAAAGGTAAAGTCTCTGCCCCTTTAAAACCTTTAGATGGCTTCCCCTTGCACTAAGAATAAGATCTTACCTACCATCAAACTCTGTAATAAGCTACTAGACTACCCGTAATTTTACTCTTGACTGTACCTTCAACTTAATCTCATGTTAGGATTTCCCTATTTACTTACTCAAGTACCAGTAGCCTGTTTCTGTAACCTGAGCTTCCCTTCCTTCATCTTTTGCCTACTTCTAGAATAGACATTATGACTGGAGCTGCAACAAGCATCTTGTGTGCAGAAACTGCAAAGCAGCAATGACAAAGGCACCTGTGATGAAGCTGCTGTGGTGGGAGACAGAATGAGCTTGGAGCCTGATGGTATGTTAGTCCTGGATTATCCACCACTGCATTGTTCTTACATGAGATTCATACCTTATATATGTTTTGGTCAATATCATTTATGATGTTTCAATAACAATAATGAAAGCTAATGCATTGTGTTTGAACAGGTTAATACAGTTTTAACTAATATATCTCCATCAAAATGATGTTATCTTACCTCTTTATGTAGAGAAGTCCCTCAGCAATTTATTCTCTATTATATGAAATCAACTTTATCTATTATGGTACAATTTTAACAGCCTCTAATCATTGTTTACTTCTTCTTTACCTTAAAAAAGAAACTTTTTAAAGTTTCTCTTGACAGCAGAAGTGCAGAGTTCCCTTGTATGCCTCCAGCGTTTGTGTACATGCGTATGTGTGCACACACACACGTTCCCTGTTATCTTGCTTTAGTGTGGTGCATTATCTGCAGATGATGAACCAACACTGATGTATGATCACTTATGGAAATTCGTACTTCACATTAAAGTTCATGCTTAAACAGTTCTATGGAGTTTAACAAGTAAATAATTTCATATATCCATAATTTTAGTGTCATACAGAATAGTTTCACCATCCAAAAAATTCCCCTGTACTTCATGTATTCATCCTTCTCCAATTCCCCCCAGACCCCTGGAATCAGCTGGTGTTTTCCCCATTGCCATAGTTTTGCCTTTTCTAGAATGTCATACACTTAAAATTATATAGTATACAGCTTTTTAAGACTGATTAAAACATTGAAGGCCACCCTGTTTCTAGGCAGAACTAAACAGAGCTTCAGCTGTTCTACATATTTCCTCCTTATCTCAGGGTGCTGCATTCCCAGCTATAGTTATTCTTTTTTATTATTATTCCAAAACATTATGGGGGTACAGATGTATTCAGTTACATGGATCACTTTTGTCATGCTTCAGTGAGGGTTATAAGTATGCCCATCACCCAGATAGTGTTCATTGTAACTGATAGGTAGGTTTTTGCCCATCCTCTCCTCCTCCCTCCCCCTTGCTTCATTTCCATTGAGTTTTACTTCTCTCTGTGCACATGTGTGCTCATCAGTTAGTTCCAGTTTAGTAGCGAGTACATGTGGTGTTTGTTATTCCATTCTTTAGATATTTCACTTAGTATAATGGTCTCTAGTTCCATCCAAATTGTTGCAAAAGATCTTAATTCAGTCTCTTCATGGCTGAGTAGTATTCCATAGTATACAGTTATTGTTGAGAACTACAAGTGAGAAGAGGAGGAGGAGACCTGGATCAGACCAGTCAGTCCAAGGCAACCTAGGGAAGTTTCCTGGATGGCCTGATAGTATATTTTGCATGATTTCTATTCCTTTAAACTTGTTTAGGGGTGTTGTATGTTTCAGAATTTGGTTTCTCTTACTGAATGTTCCATGTGAGCTTACAAAGAATGTGTTATTCTGTTTTGGATGATGTGTTCCATAAATATCAATTAGATCCAGTTCATTTTTCCTGCTGTTCAGATCACCTATTTTCTTATGTACTTTTTCCCACTCAAAATGTCAATTACTGATAGAGGGGTATCCAAGCCTCCAAATGTAATAGTAGATTTGTCTATTTCTTTTTGACATTCTTTCAAGTGTTGCCTTCCATATTTTGATGTTCTATTGTTAAACATTTACACAGTAAAGATTGTTATGTATTCCTGAAGAATTTACTCATCCGTAATTAGTCAATGCTCCTTTTGTCCCTGATAACTTGTCTTGTTCTGAAGTCTACTTTTTTCTGAAATAAATATATCTTCTGAAGCTTTCTTTTTATTAATATTAGCATGATATGTCTAGTTTCACCATTTATGAGACTAAAATTTCCAAGGGCACATAAGTTTGGTACATACCTTTCCTTCTAGGTAAAACTAGGCTCTGGTAAAGTCTTTTCCTGTGGAGAGAAGGCCTTTGCTATATAGAATCCTCTGAAAATATTTCATAATGTTTCTTTTTTTCTCCAACTAGCAGAGCCATAGAGGAGGCTTTCTTCACTGTTCCAGGTGAGACTCTGGTAGGGTAGTTGGAAATAAAATCCATCAAGGTAACTCTCCACTCACTCACAAGACTATGACCCCAGTACCCCTAGAGTTTCTTGAACTCATGCTAATCTATATTCAGCCCCAGAAATTTCATAATATTATCATTTAAGTGTACCTTATGTGTTACAGCTCCAGCAGCTTCTCATTCAAGTAAGTAGCCCTTGGTTGCGATGCTTTATATTTACCTTACTCTATAGATTTCAGGTTGACAGTCTGCCCGGCAACCACAATTTTCTGATGTGTGTCACGGTCTTTTATTTTCTTTGGGTTTTTTGTTTGTTTTGTTATAAAAATGGAAATAATGACTTCTAATCTTTTTATGTGTTGATACTGAAACTGGAAGTTCAGTACACTAATTTTTGACATTCCCTGTCCTGACAAGGCACATTGCCTAATTCATAATTTATTTGCAAGAACTCTTAACATGGGCCTGCTTAGATACAGATGGGTCTGGAGAATGCAGTCCTCACTTGAGAAAATATTTTCTGTTGACAACTCTGAGGAGGAATATAGAGTTTGGTGGTCAAATAGGTCTTTCAGTCAGCAAATATATGAAGGAGCTGACAAAATCAACATTCAGAAAACACCTTCTTAGTGAGAGACACTACAGTCGCTATCTCATGTACATGTTCTCATTTATTCTCCTTATCACCATAAGAGATAATATTATTGTCCCCATATAAGAAACTGGATCTGAGACATTAGTGAAACGTCCCAGGACGCATAGCTCAATTAACAAGTGATCTGATATTTTAATCTAAGTCTGTATATGCCAAAGACCACATGTTTTGGAATAAAATAGAACTTGACTAGTAATTTTATTGATATTTTAATATATATATGATTACATCTATAAAATCCTTCCAAAAAATTAATCATTTTACTCAAAAATTTTCTAATCAAAGAATATTATATTTTTCTTCATTTAGTCAAGTTGATTCTGACATACTTACCATTGTCTTTATGCGAAACATGCAATAAGTTCACTCATGATTTTCTTAACTGTGATCCTCTTTGCTCGATCACTGTTGTTCCTGTAAAGGCTTTAAGCATCAATCAGCTGGAAGAAGTCTAGAGCTCCCTATCCTTTATGTGCCATTCTTCTCCGCTTTCACAAACAGCATTTTCTAAATGCAATGCCTCTTTGTTTTTGATGCACAGAAAAGTTGTTAAGATAATATTTTATCTCTTTATCTGTTAGTTCTTGTTGGTTCTAGTCTTCTTAAATATAAAGATGCCCTCTGTTTCTGTTTACTAATTTTTTACTTAGTTTTTATTTTCATGTTAAAATTTTGACTTAGTTTTATGTCATGCTAAAATTAAAATTAGTTTTAATTTTATGTAAAATTTTTATTTTTACAAAAAAATTTAATGTAAATTTTTATATTTAATGTAAATTATTTTAAAAAGCTTCTTTTTTCAAATCTGTATCTGCTATAAAGAGTCAGACACATTGCATTTAGGAGCTTAATGAATATTTGGTAAATAAATGATTGAATTAGTGAAATCAAATCATGTTGTACATATTAGATTATTAAGTAGGTAATGTTTGATTTCCTTAAGTACTAAGTTTGACAGTTGATATCTCTGACATTTCTCTTTGATACTTCTTGTTTTTTGTTTATTGTGAAGGTACATCTCAGTCTTTCAAATGCACAATTTGGCTTGTGTTTATCTTTCAACTTTTTTTTTAGAGCAATTTTTGTCAAACCATGGATAAGTAAAATATTTGTGTTATTTTTGAGCACGAGTTCCGTCATGGAACCAATGCAGCGTAGACAGCCCAAAATAAAAACGAAGCATTTGGCAAGGATATGGCTAATGAATGACAGTAAGTCAATGATTTGAGAAGTTCTATTCTGGTGATTTTAATCTTGAGAATGAGCCATGTGGACAACCTGAGAACAAGGTGGATAATGATGAACTGAAAGCTGTGGTGGAAGCAAATGCATCTCAAGCTAAGGGTGAATTAGCAGCAAGGTTTAACGTTACTGTGCCAACAATATTGGACCATTTGAAACAAATCAGCAAGGCAAAGAAGCTGGATAGATGGGTTCTGCCTGAATTAAACGAGCATCAGAAGAGAAATCATCTCAAAGCTTGCGTTTCTTTATTGTCATGACATAAAGATGAACCGTTTCTACAACATATTGTTACACATGATGAAAAATGGATTCTTTCTGATAATCGCTAGCTTTTGGCACAATGGTTGGATAAAGATGAAGCTCCGAAACACAGACCAAAACCGAATATTCATGAAAAAAAGTTAATGGTGTCTGTTTGGTGGTCCAGCGCTGGTATTATCCACTGTGGCTTCATGAAACTTGGTCAGTCCATTACAGTGGTTAGATGACTGCACCCAGTTAGATGAAATGATCAGGATACCTGTAGTTAAGCAACCGAGATTCAATAGAGATGAGCCAATCCCCTTGCAAGACAACACCTGACCAAATGGCGCAAAAAAAAAAAAAAAAAAAAGAAAAAGAAAAAGAAAAACACAGTTCAAATTACAGCAGCTGGAGTTGGAAACTCTATGTCATCCACTGTATTCACCAGACCTTGCACCAAATGACTATCACTTCTTGTAAGCAGAAATATTCAATTCTCAACAATCCTTGGAAAACGCCTTTTGTGATATAGTGGCCACTTGCTCTGGGGGCTTCTTTGCTGCTGACATAAATGAACTACTGGTAAGATGGCAAAATTGTGTTGTAGATTAGGCACATACTTTCATTAATTGTACTGCTTCTTGTTTGGGATATAATAAACTACACTTTTGATTTGAAATTGAACATTTCACATAATGACCTAATAATTACATATATCTAATAAGTTGTCAAAGACATACATTAATATATAATCCAGATTCTTCTCCTTATGCTATAACTGAAACTCATTCATCATAGAGATGTGAAATATTACTGTTCCAGATTAAAATTATTATATAATTTTACGTCTTTCTCAGAAGTCAAGGTAATATCTTCAAAGTTTGAAGAAACCATAGCCATGGAACACTATTAAAATTGCCATCATAGCCGCTAAAGGTAAATAGTGTATTTCAATGCAAATCATGCTTATTTACTGCTAACTAATGGACAATTTTTAGGTAGAAAGGGCTGTACATGTTTGTAAACATTGGATTCCACATACCACCTCTCTTCAGGGAGCTGTTTCATGTTAATGAGCTTTATATTTTTAAATCTGTAATATCCTAAAGAGACACAAAGCAATAATGTCTTCATCAAAGCATAATATGGAGCAGTTCATTTAGATAACTTAATGTAAGGGGCCTTTTCAATATATACAATTCTGGAAAGAGAAAATGAAATAAATTAAGTCGGAGAAGAACACAGATTGTGCATGTTGATATAAGTGCAGTAATATAATAAATCTGAATTATTGTAAAATTATTATACATTAGAATACATTTACATATAAGACTACCATGTAGAAAGGGCAGTGGATTTGGATTCCAATGATCTGTTTTAAGGTAAATTACATAAATTCTGAGATTTAGTTTTATTTATCTGTAAATTATCCATAGTACATTTCTATGATTTAGTTGTCTTTCATAGACAGGATTTTAAGTGGAAGTATTTTGTATGCAGAAATGACCAATAACTGTCAAAAATGCTGAATCAAGTTAAAGAGAAAAGTTAGAGTCCAGATGCAGAACTGAGACATACTTCTAACTGGGAATGTTAAAATGATGGCAGTCAACGAGGTTTTGAACAGAAATAATGGAGAAAGAAAACAATAGAGAGCTAAGGGCAAAACTTGAAATATTTATCAGATCTAGTTCTCTCTTGAAATGTCTATCCATATATCCAATCTTACTGGCCAATGCAAATATAAAACGGACATCACAATTCTGATGTACAGTAAAATGAAAAGCGTGAAAACATACTAAAATTAATAGAAACTTTCTGAATGCCATTTAGAAATTAAATTCTAGTTGATTTCTAGGATCATGACTATGTGCTCATGACCATTAACAATCCATCATCTCTAATTCTTTAAATAACTGCTGCAGTACTTACAATAATACTGAAGGACCAAAGACTTTTACCTTGATTTAAATATTTTATTTCATGTGTCTTTTAATTATTATTAGTTCCAGTTATTTCTGGGAAAGATGAAAAACAAATCAATAAATACAAATATACATTTCTTTGATATTAAGATCTATAAATATAGATATGCATGACATATGCTGATATTTTGGACAATTTTTTGCTATGATATAATAATATATATTGAATTTTTAGTGTATCGTACATTTTAAAGGATTTTACTGTATATAATTTAAGGCTCAAAAACATGTTTGAGGTTTGTAATATTATTCCAAGTTTATGGATGAATGACATAAAAATTTAGAGGTGAAGTTACTGATAAGTCATAACATTATCACTAATTCAGATAGATTTTAAATTCAGGCAGTTTGAACTCAGAGACAGTATTCTTTATTTCTGTGCTATAAGACTTCCCATGTGTACAGTCTTTCATAATAATACTATAATAAGAATTGTTACGTGTACACACATGTTCATTTAAAAAATCTGTTTTTATATATCTATAATATACATATGAGAGAAAGTCAAAATATTTTTCTCAGAATCCAGGAATGCATGCAATTTATAAATTTAGCTTCTCTCACTCTTTGTCCCTAAACTCATGCATGATTAGGATAAAAGACAATAATTTTTTAATAATAATTAAGATATTATGAGGGAATAAAAGGTATACTGCATATGATAAAGGCATTAATTCTCTGAGATATAACAAACATGTATGCATATAATAACAGTGCCAACATACCAAAGACAACAATTTATAGAACTGAAAAAAAGGACAAATTTACTTACTTAAACATCCCTCTTTCAGTAATTGATAAATCAGGCAGATAGTAAATTAATAAGGATATAATGATAGCAGCACTATCAATCAACATGATATAATTTATATTTATAGAATACTCTATCCAACACCAGCAGAATATTCATTCTTCTCAAGCTCATGTGGAACATTCAGCAAGATACTAATGAGTGATGTCAAATGTTACAATAATATACAAAAGTAACTTGCTATTTTGTATTTCACTAAAGATCTGGAATTTAAAATTTAAAAAATTCAATTTATAATGTGATAAAATGCAGACTATATACAAATCAAAATTTATACAGGATAAACATGCAGAAAACTATAAAACTCTGTTTAAGAAAATCAAAAATCTAAATAAATACAGTTATATTCCATGTCTATGGATAGGAAGATTAAATATTATTAATCTGCTAATTCTTCCCAGTTTGATCTATAGATTTAATGTAACCCGAATTAAAGTTTCAGTAAACAATTTTTTTAAATATCTGTACACTAGCTCTAAAATTTATATGGAAAGATCAGAGATATAGGACAGCCAGCATAATATTGAATTACTAAAAAAGAAAATGAAAGTTGTAAAATTTGTAATACTCAATTTCAAAACTCAGTATAGAGCTATACTAATCAAGACAGCATGGCTAAAGAATAGACTCTGTTTCATCAATGAAACAGAGCAGAAAGCCCAGAAATAGACCTACATATATAGAGAGAATAGGTTTTTATTTTTCCACAAATGTTCATAGTAGCTTTATTCATAACTGCCCCAAATTGGAAGCAATCAAGATGTCCTTCAATAGATGAATGAACAAACTGTGAGATATACTTACCATGGGATATTATTCAGCTATAAAAAGAAATGTGCTGTAAAGACATGAAAAAATGGAGGAAACTTAAAATGCATATTACTAAATGAAAAAAAAAGTCTGAAAAGGCTACATACTGTATAATTTCAATTATATGACATTCTGGAATGACACAACTATGATAATGGTAATATCAGTGATTTCCAGAGGTTAGGGATTAGTAGGAGAATTGAATAATTGAAATAAGAAATTTTTTGTGTAATGAAACTGTTCTGTATAATAATGCAATTGTGGAAACATGGCACTATTCATATGCCAAAATCAATTGCACTTTATAGTACAAAAGTTGGACGTTTATGTATGCAAATTTAAGAAATATTAATGATATTGGGGACTCCAGAATGAAATGCAAAATCTGATAAAGTGATTTAACTTTATGTCAGATGTATAAAACAACTTGGTGAAGGACATGGGAGAGAAAGCTGTTCACGTAGAAACTTTGGAAATGAATGGAGCCTGTAAGACTAAATACAAAAGAAACTGTCCAGTAACACCATACTTTAGTTGATGAAGTTCCATTCCACAATAATATGGGTTAAAATTTATGATATTGCTATATTTGTATACTGGAAAGGAGCAATTAAGAAATAGAGGACAATGGGAGCCAGATTTCTCATTGCTAGAATGAGAGTCTACAGAAAAATATAGAATGAGGTGAGACAGATCCATGCGGTAATGGATTAGACTAGATTGGGAGACATCAGTGTAAATTCATACATAGTTAAATGTCAGTGCAGATGGTTCCATATAGAAATATTTATGTATGTACTCATATGTATATATGTGATAGTATGCACACCTATAATAGCTCTTTCAGTGCAGAAGGCCCAGAAGCAATGGCACACCTGTAATCATAAGCAGATCTACCACCCCATCTTGGTTTCTAATATTATTAAGCAATGAAAGGGTCAAAGGCTTTTTTAAAAATGGCTTATTGTAGCACTATCGTAGGGTACACATAAGATGGTCATGGTTTATTTTATAGTACCATAGAGTAAAAATGTGTTTAAAAAAACACCACAATGATGAGATATGCCATACCGAAGGGAAACAGGAACCGAAAGAAAGAACTTCCAATAGCCAAAGTCAAATGATTTGAAAAAAAAAAAACAAAAATGAAAACACATTAAGTGTTATTGTATCAAACTCAGAGTATAAAATAAATATCCATGAGCCATGAGTCCATAATTACATAAATAAATGATTGAAAACATAAATAAGTGGCGGGAAGGAGAATGCATGCAGAAGAATTCCAAATAATTTATATATTAGATAGATATTTCATTTTCAAAGAAATGGAAGTTAACTTTGCTCATTAAATGTAAGCTCTGCATAGTGAGTTTCTCCCAAAGAGTAAAGTATGCAAAGGGAGAAATATTACCTTTAGAGTAGAGGAACTTGACAAATATTACCTTATTCAGGTGATCAAGGTCAACAGGTCAACATCCACAGTGATGTCATATTGATAGCATGTCTCCTTGGTATGTTCTGATAAAAATGCATTTACCCTCTGTGTTCCTCCCTCCCCAAACCAATAACCCTAGTGTTATTACGAGAAAAACATCAGACACATATTATTTGAGGAACATTTTAGAAAGAAATGACAATTACTCCTCAAAGGTGTCAAAGTCATCAAAACAAGGAAAGACTGAGAAATGTCAAGAGCCAAGAAGAACAGAGGAGACGTAGTGATTAAATATCATGTGGTACCTTGGGTGAGATCCTGGAATAGAAAAAGGAAGTTAGATAAAAACAGGTGCACTTTAAAAAAGTATGGACTTTAGAATTAACAATAATGTATAAATATTCATTTATCTATCGTAACAAATGTACCATTCTAATGGAAGATATTAATAACAGAGAAAATGGATGTGGTCTATAGGGGAACTCTGAACCATCTTCACAATTTTTCTGTAAATCTAAAACATAGTCACACATCGACTAATGATGGGGATGTGTTCTTAGAAATGAATTGTTAGGTGATTTTGTTGTGTGTATACTTACACAAACCTGGATGGTATAACCTATCACACACCTAGAACATATGGCATAGCCTGTTGTTCCTCACTGTAATGTCGATATGCAGTGTATGACTGTATTCTAAAAAAGAATGTTCATTTTTGATAAGTCAATCATTTTCTCCAATTTGTAAAATCTGTAATATATCAAAGTTTTTATATATTTGTCTATCTGTCTCTGAGTTCTCTATGTTCAGTTGATCTATATGCCCCTACTGGAAAGGACAAATTTTTCTCAATTTGCAGTTCTTATGCAATGGGAATTGTGTGTCCTGGCCCTTTACATATTATAATAATATAAATTTTTGAGACTTCTTATGCCAAGGTCCATAAAAGTATGCTTTGATTTTGGTTTGAATTTTAGTGAATCCAAAATTCAGTTGGTGGATAATTTACATCTTTACAATAATAAGTATTTTCATCAAAGAATTTAGTGGATCTTTTCATTCATTTAAGAGGTCTTTTACATTTTTTAGATATCTTGCTTACCTTTTTTGCTGTTTGTTTATTGATAGGTAGTTCCTATTGTTGATGCTATTTACAAAATCACCATTTTAAGTTAAAATTCTAAATGTTTGTCTATAAAAGTGGAATTTTTGTGTCAATTTTATATTCCAACAAACTTTCTGTGCTCTTTATGTAATTCCAAATTGATCTTTCTTTACATATTTTACTAAAGCATTAATATGTATTATTTCTTTTGTCTTACTATACTGGTTAGGGCATCCAATATTAAATAAAAGTCATGCTAGTAGCATTTATTTCTTATTTTTATCTCAAATAAATGTACTTCACCACTATTAATGCTGTTGCTTGTTGTATTAAATTAACAGTTATTCTTAGTGTTCTAAAATTTTTATTTTTTGTGTGTATTAATTTAGTCAGATATTTCTCCAGGTAGTGAAAAAATGTTTTTCTACTTACTCTAAATGGTAAATCGCATTAATAAATTTTCCAATGTTTAAGTAGCCTTGCATTTTTGAGATAACACATATGATCACTGTATATTACCTATTTTATATTTTGCTGATATCATTTTGCTGAGGTTAAGATTTTTTCATATTCTTCCTAAAGAACTTGACGTATAACAGTTTATTCTTGTACTGTAATTCTCCTTTTTTGTTATCAAGGTTACAAGCACAAGAATATGATTTAGGTAGAATCTCATCTTTTCTTTCCTCTGGAATACTGTGAGTGTACAGCACATAATATATATACATCATGTATATAATATATATGTTATTCAATATGTTAAATTTTATTAAAAGTCTATCTTCAAACTGGTTGTAATAATTATACTTTTGCTAATAGGGCATAAATGTCATCTTGAATTTACATCAATAAAATTCTGGCAACTTTCAGGTATTTTACGTTTATCAATATGATGTCAGTCAATCTCGTTTTATTATGTGTTGTCTAGATTATGTGTAAGAGTCAACCTTTTTTCATATAGTTATTAAGCATTCAATATTTTTAACCTTTGTGTTTTTTATATACTTTGTGTGTTTTTAATTGTTTTTTAACCTTGTTGCTTTGTAGAAATTCTGCATATATTTTGCATAATAATTCTTGATAAATTATATGCATGAAATATTTTCCCTCAATTTGTGGCTTATATTTTAATATTATCCATTTTATTTTTCATGTACAGGAAAAAATATTTAAATAATAACAAATATTTTAATCTTTATTTTAAACACTTCAATATTATTAACAATTTCTATTATACTCAATATCATAAAGATAATATCCCCCCTTTCTTATTTTCTTTATACTACCTAAGAGTTTTTGTTTAAGCATTTATGTCATAAATCTATCTGGGAATTTTGTTGCATGTAGTGTGACAAGATCAAACTTAATTTTTCTCCCTGTGGATAGCTAAATATCTAATAAAATTTATTGGATGAATTCCCCCATAGATTTGTATGCTTCTCTAGCAAATAGCAGATTTATAGGTTAAAATGATTTAGTCTCTTATTTTTTCTATTCCCTCTGTCTCTTTGTCTTATGTTTACCTAAATCATATCATAGCATTATCACAATTCTTTCTAATTTATGTAACTTTTTCTTAGCTTTTTACTTGCCTTTACAAAAATTTAGGTATTCAATTATAGAGTCATATTCTTGCTGTTATATTTGAACCACTGGTGTAAATAGGCAATTTAGCTTTAAATATTATTTTCATTTCACAACTTTCACAAAATACCTTTAGTGACTGTAGATGACGATGCTTGGTTTAAAATAATCGTGGCTATGCCATTTTGCGACATGTATTTCATCATGGTATGATTTTGTGATTAGTTCATTTTAAATGAATTCAGCGCTTCACCACACTATTGATGTATCTTTGGGAAAATGCCACTGATGAATTTCAAATGACTAAAATTTGTCCTTGTGAAATCATCAAAAATCAGCTGCATGAAGAAATTCATCCTGTAATTTTTTTTAAAGTTATGATGCAGACTTAAAATTCTTATATATAAAGTCAACAGATATTTATAGAAATCAGAGCATAAGCAAATATATATATATGCTTGATTTGTAGTTTTCTTTTAAAAAGTTTAAAATATTATAAGCCAAAAGTTATACATATAAAATTTTGTGTATATTTATGTATATATGTGTGTGTGTATATTTGTGTATACATACACATATACTCTGGGAGATACTGATAAGATTTTTTAAAAATTATGAAATGGATACTTTTAAAAATAATTATTACATATTCTTTTGACGGGGCAGAAATTGTTTTAATGTTATGAAATATTAATGTTTGGCTGAGTCTTCTTGGTTTTAAAGATACAAATATAATGTGAATATCATATTTTAAATATTTTTAAAAAACATATATTTTTCTTTCCCCAAAATTCTCAATGAAAGAAAATGTAACAATCTAGAGTGATTAAGTACCTCGTAATATATATAATATATGACTCTGACTTCTCTTTGAGGTACTTGTTTTTGTTTACCTAATTATGTTGTAAAGTCATATGTTATAAAATGCATAGAATTACATCAAAATTTAATAAAATGAAATTCCATTATATAATACTTTAATGCATCAGTATTATATTACTGGATCTCACAAGTATCCAAGGCTATTATTTAATAAACCTAAACTTTAAAAATATCAATATTTTTCATCATTTTACTTTACATTAATGAATTACCTTTTTGTTTCTTTAACATATTCTTAATATTCTAATATTTCAAAACAGGCAGATGCATTGAGGTATATGATATCAGCATTTAAATAATGGCCAGCAAACATATAAAAAAATGCTCAACATCTCTAATCATTAGAGAAATACAAATCAAAATCACAATGAGGTATCACCTAACCCCGGTGAGATTGGCCTCTATCAAAAACTCACAAAACAACAAATGCTGGCGAGAATGTGGAGAGTCAGGAACACTCTTACACTGCTGGTGGAACTGCAAATTAGTGCAACTGCTGTGGAAAAGAACTTGGAGATACCTCAGAGCTAAAAATAGAAATCCCATTCGATCCAGCAATAGCACTATTAGGCATTTACCCAAAGAGCACAAAACATTCTACGATAAAGACATCTGCACCCGAATGTTTATGGCAGCACAATTCACTATTGCAAGAATGTGGAAACAACCCAAGTGCCCATCAATCCATGAGTGGATTATTAAAATTTGGTATATGTTTACAATGGAATATTACTCAA